>CM077165.1:143415657-143712055 GCA_039583875.1 Platanthera guangdongensis
GCTAGTTTTTTGATTGGGTTTTGTAAGCAGACGTTACATCAAGAACTCCGATCGAAAAGTATTTGAAGTTCATAATTTTTGTTTTGCTTCGACAAGGGGAACAGAACAAAAGCTGCTAAACCCCTTCCACGGATTTTTTGAATGGAACCATTTTTTTAAAGAAAATTCAATTTTGAAATAAATAGTTTATTTTATAGCATACTAAAAATTAAAGTTGTTTTTTTTCATAAAGTTTGTGCACGCCCGCTCAAAGTCTTTGCATAATTTGTAAGTCATTGCATGCATTAGGGTTCTCTTATAAAAAATCCAAGAGACGCACAAATCCTATGCGCCGTCCTGCATCAGATTGAGTGTCGTGCAGTTGTCTGGTTCACATCGTGTTTACCTTTATAAGCTTCAAAAATATAATTTATTAATGTTTCTTTAGACAATGTCAGACTACACTTAAAAATAATAGTAACATCAAATTATATGCTAAATAATGTTAAAAATGTGGGTTAGTGAATTGTATATTGGCTGGTATTATTCGTGTGTGTATACCTTTGTTAGTGTTGCAAACATCGTTGTAAGCAAATGTAGTTGCAATCCTGCAAAGAACATTGAGCACTAAAAGAAAGGGAGAGGGAAAGAGTGGGGAAAGGGGATGAGCTTACTATGAGTTGTTGAAGAAGCGCATGGATAGATCAGGATCAAGAGAGAATATATACATATGAGATCTAAAAGACAATATTGGGAGGTTGCATTGGCTTTGTACAACAAAATTTTATAGATCACATTTGTAATGTAAACACCTCGTGACCAAGATTTGTGTTTCCTGCCCTGGAAGACCGCGTGACAAAGCAACATACAACTATGTGTGTCTGAAGACATTCTTCGGAAAGTAAATGCCTACATTTTCAATAGTTTATCTTTAAAATTTATTTATTGTGAAAGCAAAGCAAATACTTACTAAAAAGAATTCTTGTTTGCTCGAATGACTATTTTGCAACATTTAAAGCTTGTAATGGTATGAATAGAAGAAACACCATATGACCACCAAATTAGGGTTGAGCATATTATTCGAAACTCGAAAGTCGCTCGAAAATCGTTCGAAAATTGACCCGAATCGGAATCGGTTAAAATTTATTCGACTCAATTTGAGTCGATTCAATTTGACTCGAATCTGATTTCGAGTCGATTTCGAGCCACTCCTGAATCACTCGAAATATGATTCGAATCAACTCGAATTAATTAAAAAAATTATGTATTTATTAATATATCTTTTTTTAAGATTAAAAATAATAAAATTTAAATCTAAATAAAAAATGTAGGCTTTAAGTGTTTCATTTGCTAAATTTATAAGTTTCCTAATTTAATTTTGAGCAAATTAGGAATAAAACGAAAAAATTGCTCAATTTCGAGCCGATTTGATTCGGTTTCGAGCCGATACAATTTGATTTCGAGCCGACTCGATTCGATTTCGAGCCGTCTAAGAATCGAGTCATTTCGAGTCGAGCCGACTCGACTCGAAATCAATTTCGATTTCGAGTCGATTTCGAGCCGAGTTCGAGTCGAAAATTTTGATTTCAAGCCGAGCTAAAATCGTTCGAACTCGACTCAATATCAGCCCTACACCAAATTGATCAGTCATAGCCATGAAATTTGTAATTGTTGCTCATCGACAGTTTGTTATTTTTCATGGTAAAACTAAAATTTAAGCAGGGTAACATTTATATATCATTATAACGGCCAGTTATACCGCCACAATCCAAATAATTTACTTGCTTTACAGGGTCAGGCCAACACTTTGCCGTATATTTTTTCAAGCTTTGCAAATAAAATTGAATGCCAACAAAAGTTCATTAAGTAGACTAGTAGAGCAATCTCCAACATATTATATATATATATATATATGTATATATATATATATATATATATATATATATATATATATATATATATATATATATATATATATATATATATATATATATATATATATATATATTGTAATTGTTCCGCTCAAGATAGTCCACTAAGGCTCATCAATTGTGGAATGACCTTATATAGTATCTCCAGCGTAGAGCCGTTACACTCTAGTGACACGAAACCCAGAGGGTCGTTCCGAGTCGGTCCTGACACGCGCGGACATATAACTAAATATTCTAACAATCTCCTCCTATGTCCGCGGTAAACCCGACGTCGGAAAAAGGGTGGTGTGTGAAGTGTTCAACCGAACATGAAGCACTCACAACCGTGTCCATCACACTTGTCAAAACATATTGGACGTTAAGAAAAGCAGTTGTATGCATGCATAAGGATAAACAGAAAATCTCAGCAGCATCATAACAAAGTCAAAAGTACAATCACAGCACAGGTACCAGAACACCAAGTGTCTTATGACCAACTAAAGAGCAAGAAAGTCCAAACAAGACAAGTGAAAGAAAGGAGAGCTAAACAGTGCTCTAAGCAGAAGAAAAACCAAATTATACTCTAGAAATCAGAGTCCAGTAGGTCATCCTCATCTGGATCCCAACCGGCAAGTGCTCCTCCATCAGCAGCAGCTCCTGTAATTTCCAACAGAGAAGTTCATTTAGAATGAATTCAGCCTTGGAAAATGTACAAGTATCTAGTTCTACTTATATGAACGTAGTACAATATGAGTAAGCATGAGTAGAGTATTTAGGTTCTACCTCAGAATCCATTATCTATTTTCAAGAAAATGATGTTATGGACTTCTGGACACCGCAGCTGTATCTGTGTTCCTATGTGGAATGTCATAGTTACTGTTCTTCTAAAGTCAATTGGAACTCATCAAATGTGGAATGGAACCAATAAACAGAAGAAGAAGAGCCAAACCTAGTCGGATTGTGTTATCAAAAGTGGAATAACACTCTCCTCCTAGATAAGGAAGACGAACCCAGTGGAAGTTGTTAACATCAAATGTGGAATGAAACAACTCACCAGATTCGTACTCAGCAACCCCAAACATCAGCGGAGCACAATACGCTTGCTTTGACAAAGAAAAGTGGAAAAATCAAAACATTAGGACTAAGGCTGAACTAAATCGCCTATCCTTGAACTAAGGCTGAACTTAAATCGCCTTGAGTCCCATTTCCCCCACTGTTTTGATTGATCGGTCTTTAGGCATTCCTTTCGTCAGTGGATCAGTCAGATTATCCTTCGATCGCACATCGATCAAAGTGATAATGCCTTATTCTTTCAGATAATTCAGTAGAGCGTGTCTCAGTCGTACATGTCGCCTTTTAGTATTAAAAAGGACATTCTTCACGACTTGAACTGCTGCTTGATTATCACAATACAGGCTCAAAGAATTGACTTGAAGTCTAGACAAGGGAATGTCTAGAATCAAATTTCTGATCCAATCTGCCTCTTCGCTAGCTGAGGCTAAGGCAAACAACTCGGCTTCCATTGACGACAAAGCTATACAAGTCTGTCTTTTGGATTTCCAAGTGACTACAGCGCCACCCAAAGTGAAAATAAATCCACTAGTGGACTTGCTGTTCCCAACTTCTGAACACAAGGAGGCATCAGAGTATCCTTCCAACATAGGAGGGTAATCAGTGTAGCACAGAGCGTGATCTTTAGTACCTTTCAGGTACCTCATCAGCCGATCTAGGGCATCCCAATGCTCTTTGCCTGGACTACTGGTAAAATGACTCAGCATGCTTAGCGAGAAAGCAATGTTTGGTCTAGTGCAATTTGTGGCATACATGAGACTTCCAATGATCTTTGAGTACTTTACTTGATCAACACTGGTCCCTTCATTCGGACTCAACTTGACATTTGGATCGATTGGTGTTTCCATAGGCCGATAGTCTTTATAACCCCAAGTAGTGAGGATCTGCTCAATGTAATGAGCCTGACTTAGAGTGACACATCCCTTGTCTACTCTAACTTTCATACATAGTAGGGTATCTATAGGACCAAGGTCCTTCATGTCAAATGCTTTCGCGAGAGCGAATTTAGTATCCCTCACTGCGGCAAGATCTGATCCCAGAATCAACATGTCATCCACATATAGGCATATGATGACTGTTTGATTTGTCATCGAGCGGTAGTAGAGGCACTTGTCTAAGAGACTGGACTGAAATCCAACGCTTTTTATCACTTGATCAAATTTAATGTGCCACATCTTAGGTGCTTGTTTAAGCCCATAGATCGATTTATCGAGCTTGCACACTTTGTCTCTTAGATCCTTATGCACATAACCTTCAGGTTGTGCCATATAGATCTCTTCATCAAGCTCTCCATTTAAGAAGGCTGTTTTTACATCCATCTGATGAACTATAAAGTTCTCGATAGAAGCTATGACAAGAAGAATCCTAATAGTGGATATGTGACATACAGGTGAATAGACGTCAAAATAGTCAATTCCCCCCTATTGTTTATAACCCTTAGCTACTAGACGTGCTTTATATCTGGCTATAGACCCATCACTGTGCAATTTCTTCTTCAGTACCCACTTGCATCCTAAGACTTTAGCTCCTTTCGGCAGGTCAACTAGATGCCAAGTGTTGTTTTGTAGCAGCGAGTTCATCTCGTCATCGATGGCTTCTGCCCACATTAACGCATCTCTAGATCGCATTGCTTCCTGATAGGAGAATGGAACATCCTCTAAGTGGTAGGTGACGAAATTCTCACCAAAATCCTGAGGGATTCTGTCTCTTGTAGATACTCTAAGAGGAACAGCTTCCACCTCTAGAGGTTGGGGAGCAGTACTAGAGGGGCCAGCTTCAGGTTCTACAGTAGATTCTAAAATCATGTCAGTAGACCCGGAGACGGTCAAGCCATGATCTTTGATAAATTTGTGTTCAAAGAAAATAGCATCTCTAGATTCTATCACTGTATTAGTGGATAGATCCAGAAACCTGTCAGCTGCACTATCTTCTGCACTACTTAGATAAATGCAGGTCGTTGTTCTAGGTCCCACCTTTGGTCTCTTAAGGTCTTATATCCTTACATAAGCGATACAACCCCAAGTATTTAGAGTGTCATATCTACAAGGATGACCATACCACAACTCATATGGAGTAGAGTTGAGCTTTGAGTGAGGCACTCGATTTAGAATGTGATTTGCAGTTAGAACTGCTTCCCCCCAAAAAGAATTAGGCATACCAGCTGTGAGGAGCATAGAGTTCAACATTTCTGTTAAAGTTCTATTCTTATGCTCAGCAACACCATTCGACTGGGGTGAGTAAGGAGCTGTGGTTTCTAGGATTATACCCTCAGAGGCACAAAAGTCCTTAAACCCAGTTGCAGTGTACTCTCCTCCTCGATCACTTCTAAGTCTCTTAATCCTTACATTTAATTGATTTTCTACCCGAGATTTGAAGATCTTAAAGGTCTCGAATGTCTCATCTTTCGATTTCAATAGGTAAACATGACAATATCTGGAAAAATCGTCGATGAATGTAATTAGATACTTCCTTCCCCCTCTAGTGGCGTGACTACGAAAGTCACAAAGGTCGGAATGTATCAACTCCAGAAGTTGTGTGCTCCTAGAAACTATTTTGTAAGGGTTTCTAGTGATCTTAGTATGGGCACAAACCTCACACCTATCAAATTGAATAGAAAGATCTAATGGAATGTTTTGACTTTTAGCTAGATCTCGCATTTTCTTATACTGGATATGTCCAAGTCTATTGTGTAATAACTTCGGATCAATCAGAGTTGAACTCACTTGATTTATGCACTCGTTATCTAGGCTAAGTCAATACACACCATTGATCAGGTAAGCGCAACAAAAATAGTGAGAATTAACAGTTAATGTCATTCTACCGTTCACGGTTGTGAAAGACATTCCAGCTTTATCAAGCAAACTCATAGAAATCAGATTCTTAGTTAAATTAGGAACTACTTTAACATTTTGCAAAATTAAAGTTTTACCTAAAGAGAGCACTAGCTCTGCAGTCCCAGCATGAGTAACATCAGTCGCTCCTCCATTGCAATTTTCGACTCTATCCTTGACCGCTGTCACCTTAGAAAGAAGACTCCTGTCATTTGTGACGTGACAGGTAGCACCACTGTCTAGCCACCACTCAGAAGACGCACTACGGTGACTACTCCCAATCATAGCCACGAAGGACTTAGGATCGGAGTTGTCGACCACCATGTGCGCCACATTTGGTGGGGCATCCTCCTTTAGCTTCTTCGGACCCCTGCATTCAGCGGCCCAGTGACCCCATTTGCCGCAGTTGTGGCACTTGCCCTTCTTCCTTTTGAGAGAAGGCTTTTTGACCGCCAACGGTGCTAGAGTATCACCCTTAGGTGCCGGGGGCTTCCGAGAAGGCTTACTAGGACGTGAAATAAAGTTGACAGCCTGTGAGGGCTGCGCAACCTGCTCCAAGCTTTTTACAGCAATGTTTTGGTCCTCAATATGGATGAACCTTTTGAGTTCGTCCAAACTGATCTTCTCTTTCAATCGGTGCATCTCGGTCTTGAAAAAGAGCCACTCAGGAGGCAGTTTACTCAGGATCATGTACACAAAGAGGCTGTCGTCCATCTTCAAATGATCATCATCCAGCTTCTGACGCAGGTTGACCAGCTCCAAGAGTTGAGAAGTGATAGGCACGTTCGCTTTGAATCTGAAGTTGAAGAACTTCTCTCCAATGAGCGACTTTGACAATCCTTCCTCCTTCTGGAAATGCGCGTTCAGTCGATCCCATATTTCTTTTGCAGATTTGTAAGCGTGGTAGGTCAACGCAAGACGGGGATTCAGGGAATTCAACAGGTAATCCCTTCAGAAATCTTCATCCTTGTTCCACTGGTACTCGTCCACGTCCTCGACGGTGGAGGCAAAATCGCTCTGAACAGTATAGAATATCTCGCGTTCCTTCATTCCTAGTTGGACTTGAATTTTCCAACTGAGGAAGTCGGAGGCGTCGAACGATTGCAATTTTATGGTATCGAGCGCGCTTTTCTTCGACATAGTTCTGGATTTAAACACAAATTAAAATTCTAGAACGAGGTCACCTGAGCCGTGTGGAGACGTCAGAAAATCTTCGGATCCAATCCAAGAAATCTGGGGTGGTCATCCTCTCCAGCTAGCACAACCGTCAAGGACTCGATTCACACGAACATAAATTCCACAGAATTTCCTTATGGGGGATGTGTTAGCCTTTGCTCCTTCAGCACCAAATAGAAAATCTGGAATACCAGCCTTGAAGAAGATCAGGAGCAGTTATACTAAGAAGCCCTGGATTTGCTTCTCCTGTCCAGATCTATTTCCTGCAGGCAATAGGCTGAGCTAGAGATGTTCCCCCAGCAATAAATGACAGGAAACTCCTCTTATTCTGGATCGGGATCTACAGTGAGGTAGATCAACGCTTGAAATAGATATAGATCTGAATCCCGCAGTAGATCTAAAAAAATGAAACTCAACTTCGATGTGGATCAGGAAATCTAGATCTGCGTCCGGCTTCTTCTGCAGACGATGAGAAGAAATCCCGATGGATCTGTGCAACACTGCCATTTTTTTTACTTAGATCCAGAAGCAGAGCATTAAGAACAGAGGAAAACTCTTGCAACGCCGGGAAGAACGAGCGGCGAACGACGGAAATCTAGATCGGCAACAGGAACGGGCGATTTCTCCGACCGGGGATCTCTTTCCCGACGGCTTCCAGAGCGGCGGAACTGTTTTGCGAGAACGATGAGATCGCAAAAATGGAAGACCTTGATGGATTCCTTCTCTCGTGATTCAGAGCGGCACCGAGAAGATTTGCGATCGGCTTTGCTATTTCCCGATCGTGAGCGGCGACGAAGGCTTGAATCTTTTTTCCTTCCTTGCGATTCCTGATGGCGGCGATTCCAGAGAAAAGCACAGGAGCGGCGCTACAGTTTCGTGAAAGAGAGCGGTCGGGAGAGGGAGAGCGGAAACCTAGAAACGATATCTTGAGAATGTAATTGCTCCGCTCAAGATAGTCCACTAAGGCTCATCAAGTGTGGAATGGCCTTATATAGTATCTCCAGCGTAGAGCCGTTACACTCTAGTGACACAAAACCCAGAGTGTCGTTCCGAGTCGGTCCTGACACGCGCGGACATACAACTAAATATTCTAACATATATATATATATATATATATATATATATATATATATATATATATATATTATCTTTACTATATATAAAGAAATACTTTCATGCGATCTTGCGTAACCTGCATACCATCCAATCAATCTGGACCGTCCAATCAGAACGATCATAACATCTCAGCCGCTGGATCATGTCATACCGTATGACAAATCAGGACTATCCGTTTACTTTATCATAGGTCTCGTAGACCTAGATTTGCTGGGTGTCCTAAACCTATATTTTAATAGGACTCTAACCTAGGACTCATAACCGTAGGGAATAGCGCTTCGCCGTGAAGCTTAGAGGTGGGAGAGCCTTCGTGGATTACTCTCACTAAGCTACATCAGAAGATGATCCTGATTTGCAACACCTCCGTAGTAGGACTGAGAAAGGAGAATTACCTGACAATTCAATTGACGACATGGGTACCCTAAAGTACCATGGCAGATAATGTACTCCCGCTGTTGGGGACATCCGAGCAAGAATATGCAGTGAAGCGCATGGTTCCAGTGTTGCTTATCATCATGGTTCCATGAAAATGTACAGAGATTTGAAGAAGTTTGTTTGGTGGTCAGGTATGAAGAACGACATTGCAAGATTTGTATCTGAATGTTATACCTGCCAGCGTATCAAAGTTGATCACAGAAGGCCAGGTGGTAAGCTAACGTCTTTAGATATACCGAGTTGGAAATGAGAGAGTTTATCCATGGATTTCATTACTGGGTTGTCGAGATCCCCCCGATGGCATGATGTAGTGTGAGTTATTGTGGACAGACTAACCAAGTGTGCCCACTTTGTGCCTTTCAAGATTTATTATTCCATGAAAAAGATAGCTGAGCTCTATCTAGACGAAGTTATCAGACTGCATGGTGTACCTACGAGTATTGTGTCAGACCGAGACTCCTGATTTATGTCTCGTTTCTGGAAGAGCTTGCAAGGAGCTCTAGGTACTGACCTTAGGTATTCTACTGTCTATCATCCTCAGATAAATGGTCAGACGAAGAGAGTGAATCAGATCTTGGAGGATATGATTAGATGCTATATTCTGGATCATGGTGGGGCTTGGGATAAACGACTCGGACTGATGGAGTTCAAGTACAATAACAGTTATCAGGAAAGTTTAATGATGACGCCCCTTACACTCGGCTAGATTTCCTTCAGGAGAGTTGGTGAGGTCAAGTCAGGGTATCCAAAAATGCCCCATCTTCCTAGGTGGTTTTCTAGCCTTTGCGGATCTGAAGGTGCTAGATTTGGTAGACTTTGATGTGATTTTGGGAATGGACTGGATGTCCAGCTATGATGTCGTCATTCAGTGCAAGCACGAGCGCTTGGATTTTAAAGGTGACAATGGCCAGCCCAAGAGTGTGTATGGTTTGTCGTGTCAGGAATCTTCGATCATTTCTGAAGTATGTGCTCGCAAATTTCTAGAGTCTGGCTGTGATTCTTTTCTTGTCTCCATTTCTGTTCTGGGAGCTACACCGGTTGAGCCTCGGGTTGAGGATGTTTTTGTGGTGCGTGAGTTTCCGGATGTCTTCCTTGTTAGTCTTCCTGGACTTCCTCCTGAGAGAGAGGTGGAGTTTGTTATATACCTTGAGCCAGACACTCGCCCTATTGCAAAGACACCGTACCGCATGACACCGCGTGAGTTAGGAAAGCAGTACTCGAGAGGTAGGAAAGCAGTACTCGTTGTCTCCTGCACGGTGTGGCATCACAGAGCATATTTTCTCTACTCTGAGGTCATTTTGAATACGGAGAAAATGCGGGTCATGATAATAACTCATCATAACATGTATACATACTTAGGCATACGCATTGCAGATACATATATAAATTAGTATGAGCTCTTTTATATGATAAGCTATATTTTTGAAACCTTAACTTATAAGTTTGTATGTGTTGAGATGATATTAGCCAGCAGGACACGTGTGTGTGGGACCACATGTTTGGGCTTTCCCCATCGCGTTCCAGGTCTGGGTGTTGACCTCAGTGGGCCCACTTATATGGCGGAATATCCCCGTGGTCCTGTGGTTGGGGTTAGTCCCACATCGCTCGTAGCAGGCGATCCTTTGTGTTCATGTACCCCCGTCCCCCTTACCATCATCTCGGGGTTTTGGGAAGATGTGTGGTGACGGGTGGTTTCCACATGGTATCAAAGCCAGGTTGTCCTGCTGCGGGGGTGTGTTGAGATGATATTAGCCAGCAGGACACGTGTGTGTGGGACCGCATGTTTGGGCTTTCCCTATCGCGTTCCAGGTCTGGGTGTTGACCCCGGTGGGTCCCCTTGTGTGGCGGAATATCCCCGCAGTCCTGTGGTTGGGGTTAGTCCCACATCGCTCGTAGCAGGCGATCCTTTGTGTTCATATACCCCCGTCCCCCCTTACCATCACCTCGGGGTTTTGGGAAGATGTGTGGTGACGGGTGGTTTCCACAGTATGAGCATTCATATAAGTTAAGGTACTCTTGTGATGTTAGTGCAGCGGTAGATAGTTTACTTTATGCTCTTTTTTTACTTTACTTACTACACTCTTCTTTCAGTACTGCTTACTTACTTTACATGTACTATATATATAACTGCTAATGTAATGACATAACTGTTAGAAATATATCCCTGATAGAATAGATCCACCGTTACCTGCTTCCATTTTGATACTATTTTGTTGTCCTCCGCTTTCGTCCTCCCGCTCGGTGCCTAGGAGTCGCAGGGGTGAGGCGAGGACGATAATGGCTTAGTATTTATGACTAACCGATCATTTTAGGAGCTCGTGGAGCTGGAGCATTAGTACGACCAGCAGGACGAGGTGGCAAGACTTGAGGAGTAGATACCACGTATTACTATCGTAGCTTATCGTCAGGTGATGATGAGTGTGCTTGTTTAGAGTTTGCTTTCGCATAGTGATGTAATGTGTGAGAGAGATTTACTATTCATTTTTTTGGCATGTATGGGCATAAGACCTTCTCTCTTTTTGTACTCATTGGGACTGTTGTACCTTTTCATTATATATATGATGTTACTGCAGTGACTTGTGGACTTGCTAGCTTTTTGTTGTACTTCTATTCTCAATAGGCCTACAGGTAAATGATCGTACTAGCCGGAAGTATCGACGTCTTGCGGTGTCGACTAGCCCGTGTGTTAGTGTCACCATAAGGTGGCGGTTCTTTGCATAAGACATGGTTAACTCTTGGTAAGGGGAGGTGGTCTTACAAAATGGTATCACTTGAACAAATGGTCATATGAGAAAGAAGTCCGCAACACTGGAACACCTCGCTTGAGCATTAGTTTGCAGACAAACTATGCAACGAAAGCAATGGTGTGACCATGTGTAAAAAGTCGCAGAAAATAGTTCATTTAAATAATGAGTTAGGCCAATCCAATTAAGACACCACTTTAGTTTGACTTACCAAGAGGATTTCATGAAGTATCCTAGTCTAAGATCGACCTCGGATATAGATTGGTTAAGGTAAGAGGATACACAAATTGACCAAGGGAAAAATTTAACGCAAAAGTCACTACTTAAGGCTTAAACTTCGATGTCCCTACTTTGCCTATCGAGTGATATCATCAATTCACCCAAGTTGATAGGTCCACCTCAAGGAGAATTTGTTCCTATAGTATATTAGTGAAATAGTAGGGTACTCGTAAACTTAACCCTTGTACCGATGACTTGATTACGTTGAGACAACCATAGTGACAAATACCAAAGGTCGAATAAAAAAATTCAAGTTTCAAAAGAGACCCATTTTTGTTTGGGTCACATGTTGATCTTGAGAAGATTGTCATAAATAGTAATCTTAAGGGCTTAAGATATGTGGCATATCAACAAGTCACAAAGTGGAACTCCAAGTCTAAGATTGTTAGCCCTAAGGATTGAGTACATATCTAGGATGAATGTACCATAAGTATTAAAGAAATTCAGCCAAAAATATATGGGGGCTTATCCTTTTGTTTATTTGGCTAAATTGATAACGACTTAGATTTCCTTAGATCATGTTTAGAAAATGTTGAGTCGTAAACATAGTGATCTTGAAGAATTGGTATTTGAACATACATGGATGACAATCGAGTCTCGTGTACGGATAATTGGTAAGATGATCAACCCTCTCTAGAGGTTTGGGATATACATAGAGGGTTGCCCGCTTGGATATATTACAACCCTAGAACAAGGAAAGTCGTCATGAGATGTTAGCAACTTTCACGGGTTTGTGAATCAGATGTTTACTTTGCACAACTTAAAGAGAGATCATAATTCCATCAATGCATAATGACATGCTATATCCTAAGGAATAAAACAAGTTATGTACAATCCACAAGAATTCGAACATCGGGCTTTTCGATCAACTAAAATCAAGCAGTAGCGACGACACAAAGGTATTATGTATAATTAAAGGAGTGTGTTATCTCAACAAAGCACGTTACTAGATGCCCTAACACCTTAACCCAATTAATGTGGCACACGATTAATGATTATATCATCGGTTAAAGATTTGATTAATGAACTCATATATATTGCAAGAGAAAACCAAGGTGAATTGAGAATTCAGTACAAGTCAGAAGGATAACTAAATTTTTTGCATAACTAGTGCTCATGATTATCACATATAAATGGGTACAATTGGGAGAAGTAAACACGATGATTGATCACTGCTACCCGTGCCTGCCTAACATAACCAAGTCATTAGGTTGGAAACATACAGATTAGGATTGGGTAACATCAGGGTAATATGAAGGAGTGGTTGCGGGTCTTAACTGTTATATGATTAGAAACCATAAGAATTCAAAGTATTTGAGTATTTTTGTTTATGGCATTGGGAGTATATCGACCCAAAAAAAATTAAGATCAAGTGAAAAACTATACTGAATTAGAAGATATATATTATAAGTATGATCATTTGGGTATGACTCTGATGATCACAAGAATCAAAACAAAAGTGTTTGATGATACAATAACTGCCTTCAGAGAAATTTGGGATTCTTAGAGCATTCATGATTATGAACATGTATAGAAAAATTAATACGAGCAAATAAATGATTAATTTGTCAGGGCATGACATTAGAAATGTAATGACTCAGCAAATTAAAAGGGGGTGGATGATTAGTCTAAGCGTATGCATATGTATGACCCATTGATTATGATATCGTCAAGAACCGGGACACATAAGTTGATAACATTCTAACCACCATTAGGAAAATTCAAGACTATGGAGAGATCAATTTTGGTTTGCAAAGCTGTATACAGTGAAATTATACGAGAAGTAATGAGTGTTTAATAAGATCCTCTTTACGATGAAATCGATTTGTGACAGACCTCACCATGATGAAAGTGATTGGGAGTCTTTTTTTTTGATCGTTTGATGTACGCGTGAAAGGTGAACAATCTACGAATTACGTATTATGGTTTATGTACAGGTGTAATAAGTCATGAATCTGGAAGAAACAAAAATGACGATCATTTCATCACATCAAAATCTTGGAAGTTGGTTAACTGTTATACATAAGTTGGACCTCCGTCATAAATAAAACCACGATAACTTTTATTTGAAGAATCAATAAGGTATATGTTATAAGGCATGGTGCGATTCTGGAAGAGAAATCTGAGATTTATGTGCACTATTCTACATATAAGATTATTGATTCTCACGTATTTGGTGATCATTGCTCGTAAGGGACTCCAGAACCAACACATGATTACGGTTTATTTAATGATAATATGTCGGGAGACTTGGAAATATGCCCATGTAATTTTGATTATGAACATCACAAAGTATAACAAAAATACACTTAGAGGGGATTGTTACCTTTGATAGAGTTTGCATATAAACAACAACCGCGAGGCAAGCATTAGTATGATTCCTTATGGAGTTTTATACGAGAAGGGGTGTCGGACACTGCTGTCTTGGATCTAGGATGAGGATCCACGGACACTCGGATCAGTGTATATTGAGGATATGAACACGCACATACGATTGATCAGGGATCAGATGCTGGAGGCATATAGTAGGCAGGCCAAGTACTACGATGAGAGGCTTCGGAAGGCGGAGTTCCATGTGGGGGATATGGTATTCTTGAAGATTCATCCGGTGCATGGTGTTTTACGGGTATAGAGGCACAAGAAGCTCAGTCCTCGATCTATGAGACCATACTTGATCATGGAGCAGATCAGTCCTTTGGCTTACCGGTTGGAACTGCCCCCAGAGTTAAGGACATTGCACGACGTCTTTCACGACTCCTCACTTCGGATAGCTCTACTTCGGCCAAAACAACATATTACCAATGCAGTAGGACCGGTAGCACCTGATGGATCAGTTCGTTCGGAGCCAGTCCGGATTGATGATAAAGTAATTTGAGTACTGCGGAAGAAGGTTCCCTTAGTCAAGGTGTTGTGGTCCAACCACGGACGAGAGGAGCACACTTAGGAGCCGATGGATCTGATGCGTGAATGGTACCTGGAGCTTTTCACCTCAGGTATATTTTAATTATGTTGAAAGTTTCTTAAAATTCTTGTGCACAGAATCCTCGTAGACCCGAACTTGAATTTCGGGGACGAAATTATTCTTTTGTTTATTGGGATTTGTAACCTCCCCTTCCCTACTAGACCCCTAAACTTAGATTAGGTTAGGACATATGGTGGGTGAATGGAGTTAGGCTAGGTTTGACCTAAGAAATTAGGATGGATATACATGGGGCCCACTATGGAGTTCAAGTCAACTTAGGTCAAACTAGCCCAAGGAGGAACCATAGGTACACATTGGCCCCACCACTATTTCCCTAACCCTAAAATAAATCTAAGTGAACCTAAGGTCTCATCATAGGGTCACGCATTGACTCAAGTTGACCTAAGTCAACCATAACCCTAAATTGGTCAAACCCACACCTACAGGCTCAACTAGCTCAAGTGGGGCACCACCATGGCTCAACCCAAGTTGGGTGGTGTCATTGGGTCCATGACCATCAAGTGGGGCCAACCCACTCACCATGTTGACCAAGTCAACCTAAGAAGTCAACAAGTCAACAAATGACCTAAAGGAAGAAAAAGAAAGGCCAAGCCCATTCCCAATGGGCAAAGCCCATGAGCCAAGGCCCATGACCAGCCTAAATGGTCAATAACATCCCCTACCCCCTGAAATTAGAGAGAGATTGCATGCAAGGGGGTAGTTTTGGAAATTAGGCTAAAATGAGGAGAGAGAAGAGAGGGAAATGAGGGATGGAGGTCATGTGGCCCTCCTCCTCTCTTCCCAATCCTACATCTGAACCCACACATCAATTCTTAGCCTTTCCAACCCAATTTCTTGCCACTTGGAGCTCAAGGTGAAGCATCCAAGGCATGACCGAAATTCCCATAGTAATACTTACTTATATAGCCATATCTAGCCAAAACCAACCCTTCCATTAGCTTCAGAGCACTTAGAGGAGTGGAATTCAATATCTGGATCAAAGCTTTTGGTGGAGAAACGAGTTCGGGAGCAGGCTCGCCGGAGAGGAGAAATTCAATGCCCAACCGCCACCGTCGGACTCCGATTAAGGTCAGTTTCTCCTCCTCTCCCCTTGTGATAGCTTCCTAGATCATTTAGGAGAGATTTAGAGATCAATTAAGCTTGGATCCATGTGAGGTGTGGGAGAAAATCCATGGTTTTTAATGGAGCTTGGGTTCGCCGGAAACGTCGCCTTCGACGACCAAGTCGCCACCAAACGTTAGCCCCCACCTCAACGGAGGTGTTGGCGATGGTGGCCGGCCGGGTACGTGGCCGGATGGCTGGGAAACACCAAATGAAGTTGCTACAGGCGAGATGCATCTGGACCATCGGCTGATTGGAGAAGATGAAGGGATGCCACTCATTTTAAATGTATAAAGTATAGTGTGTAATTATATAAATGTTTATTTCTGTCACATTATTAAAGTCACCTTGCACATTGACATTAGGCCTCTTAGAAGCATTCCCAGAAATAAGTTCCAACATGAAAAGGTAGATCTAGATCTTACCTTCATTTTGACACACTAAACATGTGATTTGGAGCAATGTAGCTCCCTGTAGGACATTTCTCCTAGGACTGCACCTAAAGTGGGACACAAATTGAAATGGGTACCATGGTCAAACCCTAACTCCACATGAAATGAAGTTTTGGGCATGCATGTGGTTGGGTTAAACCTAAGTCCTGTCCAAAAATTAGATTTTTGGGGGGATATTTTTCTAAAGTTTTTATAGATAATTCATTTATTAAATAAAATGAAAATAGGAAGATTCTCATATCCAAATGCCCCCAAATTTGGATGGAATGGTGTTAGGGTCACTATAAGGCCATGGTAGATATTTAAGACTATTTGGACCTTTGTATGTTGGGGAAATCCAACATGCATGATGATGGTAGATTTGTAAATAATTGTGCCAAATGCAAAAATGGGAAGTTAGCCCATTTGGCCCAATGAATGTCCATAAAATTTTGCAAAGAGGCTTATATGGATGAAGTACGCCTCTACAGGAAGTGTGAGATTTTTGGGAATATAAATCCCATTATTTTGAATTATTGGAAAATAAGCTCTTTTGGAAATAAAAATGAAATATAGGTCAACTGACCTTATAAAATTCTAAAATTTTGATACGTGGCATAATAGGATACTTTTCATTTCTAAAAAAAGTTATAAGTCTATTTGATTAATATATATTGTGCATATTGTAGATTTACAATCTTACCCTTTTAGGAAATTAATTTTAAAATAAGGGAAATACTATTTAAAAATTATGGGAAAATTCATAGAATCGTATTTATTTGATTCAAACATAATGTAATTATTTGAGAATTTTGGATGAGTATATATGATGAAAACCCTAGTAGTGGCATTTTGGTAATAATGTTCATATGGAATTATGTTAGGTCAAATCACTGACTAGGATCATGAAATTCTGTATTTAGTATTATTATATCAATATTGATCACCAATAATTTTCCAAGAAGTTTTGGTTGTATATTTTAAATACTTCATTTGGAAAATGGATTAATTATTGATTTAATCATAAATATAAAATATATGACAATTCAATTATAAGAATTAAGATCCTTGGTAGACAGTCATATTTTACCTATAGGAACTCCAAGAAAATTACTTAAGCATGTTGGACCTTTGGATAAGGTAGTTCGTATACAAATGACCTAGTCCACTTAATCACATGATTTA
This sequence comes from Platanthera guangdongensis, assembly GCA_039583875.1. NCBI lineage: Eukaryota > Viridiplantae > Streptophyta > Magnoliopsida > Asparagales > Orchidaceae > Platanthera > Platanthera guangdongensis. Next base: position 143,432,899 of record CM077165.1, read on the forward strand.
ATTTAAGACCCTAAATACTTAGAAAATGGTGAAATCATACAGGGTCAATTTCACACATAAGGTAAACCCATGATAAACATTTAAGGGCATTTGACCCAAAGGATTAGATGTCATCTCATACGGGTTAATATTAAGTCATGGGTTGCTTTTAGCAAAAGTAACGTATAACACTAGAAACCACAGGGGATATGATATGTGGTTGGATTGAGAACTATATTGGGAAGTTGAAACCCTGTTTGGGATCATAAGTAGGCCACTACATATTAACGAGTGTTAGAGTGCAAGCCACAAGAGAACAATTATAGTGGGGGCCGGCGAAAGATCGTCGTCCTCCCCAATAAGTACTTTAAACCACTAGGTCTACTCAAGAGCAACAATGAGATTGTGGTATTAATAATGGGTAGACATCAATAAAAGTAAGTGTCCTTGAGAAAGAGAGCTTTGGGTTTCAACCCATCATAGTTTCTAGTGCACTCGAGAGCCCTTCACCGGGCATGCCTCAGGCAGTCCAAGGATTAACCCTAAGCTACCACGTATAACAAGAATTGGACAAGAGTAATCTAATAGGTTAAGGAAATGATGTGACAAACTCACCCATATAGGGTTGGAGGGATTCAGGAAATGTTTTGACCTACGAGCTGGAGGCTCGAATGTTTGCATTTAGGATGAGTTTTGTCCTGCGAGCTAGAGGCTCGATTGTTTGGATACAGGACTGGTTTTTGTCCTACGAGCTGGAGTCTCGAATGTTTGGATATAGGAAGAGTTTTTTTTCCGCGAGCTGGAGGCTCGGATGTTTGGATACAAGACGAGTTTTTGTCCTGCGAGTTGGAGGCTCGGTTGTTTGGCCACATGATGAGTTTTTGTCATGCGAGCTGGAGGCTCGGATGTTTGGATATAGGATGGGTTTTTGTCCTGCGAGCTGGATGCTCGGATGTTTGGATACAGGACAGGTTTTTGTCCTGCGAGCGGTAGACTCGGTGGTTGTGGAATTGGGCAAGTTAGCCCGGTGAGCCGAAGCCTCGGAAGGTAGTTGTAATGAACTGTTTAGTCCGAGGATCCAGTGACTCAAAAGGTTGTTGCGACGGACGAGTTAGTATGGGGATCCAATGGCTTGGAGATCTATATTTATCATAGTTGCATGTGCATAAAGGTGGCGAGTCTTTTGTATTAGACAGTCGTTCGCACCGACGTCGATATGTTCACTTGGCAAGTGTGGTTCTCACTTAGCCAAGAAAAAGACAGGTGGATTTGCCAGCATTAGTACGTGGTGACTTTGGTGTGTCCTTCAGAGGCGTATGTAAGGGCTAGACCTGGTAGTGCAGATACCCGCCTAGGAGTGGGGTGACCCAACTCACTGTCTCTGTTGGCTACTATAGAGGCTCCTGGGAGTGAAGCTAGCTTCAAAAACTGGGGAACTAAAGGTATGTGCGTACAAAGTCGTGTGTGTGAGTTGCACTTGTATGAATCATAACATGCATACATACTTAGACATACACATTGCAGATCCCTATCATATAAATTAGTACAGACTCTTTTATATGATAAGTTATATTTCTGAAACCTTAACTTATAAGTTTGTATGTGCATTCATATAAGTTAAGGTACTCATGTGATGTTAGTGTATCGGTAGATAGTTTACTTTCTACTCTTTCTTTACTATACTTACTGCACTCTTCTATCAGTACAGCTTACTTACTTTACATGCGTTATATATAGAACTGCTAATGTAATGATATAATTGTTAGAAATATATCTATGATGGAATAGATCCACCATCACCTGTTTATATTTTGACACTGTTTTGTTGTCCTCCGCTTTCGTCCTCTCGCTTTTTGCCTAGGAGTCGCGGGGGTGAGGCGAGGACAAAAATGGATTAGTCTTTATGACTAACGGTCGGTTGTGACCGTATCATTTTAGGAGCTCGAGGAGCTGGAGCACCAGTATGACCAGAAGGATGAGGTGGCAGGACTTGAGGAGCAGATACCACGTACTACTACCGTAGCTCAGCATCAGGTGATGACGAGTGTGCTTGTTTAGAGTTTGCTTCCGCATAGTGATGTAGTGTGAGAGTGATTTACTATTCATTTTTTGGCATGTATGGGCATAAGCCCTTCTCTTTTTGTACTCATTATGTACTGTTGTACCTTTTCATTATATATATATGATGATGTTACTAATGCGACTTGTGAACTTTCTAGTATTTTGTTATACTTCTATTCTCAATAGACCTATAGGTAAATGATCGTACTAGCCGGCAGGATCGGCGTTTTGCGGTGTCGACTAGCTCGCGTGTTAGTGTCACCGTAAGGCAGTGGTTCTGGGCATAAGATCGGGTTAACTCCTTGGTAAGGAGAGCGGGGTCTTACAAGTGTCGCGCGGGGCACAGGGGGACCCGTGCACTGCCACTCATATATTCTATATACAAATGCTTTATTGTACACATTGAAGCCAATAATGAACCACACAATGAATCATAGTCGTTCGATCTATGAAATCAGACCTGCACATAGTCATTACTAACAAAAATTTCTCCCTGGATCCGATTAAAAACCTGAAGCTTTGTCGCCCCGCTCGGGAAGCTTTTTTGTAAGCCTATGCCCCTGGCGACAACCTAATCGGAGCCCCCCGGCAAACCCGCCAGGGGACTCCGGTCTGGCCGCCAGCGTTTAACCCGTAACCCTAACATTCGGTGGCTCCCATTAGTCCCACATCACCAGCTGAAGAGATCTTCTTGGGTTTAATTAATAACAAGTGTTTTAATGCTTTGAATTTTAGAATGCTGTTAGAAAGTAGCGAAAAGAAGCGAAAAGTAGAGAACAAGCCGAATAAACTTTTGAATAATTGAAATTTTATTATCCAAAAAAGATAACTATTACAAAGGTATGCCCTCCCTTATATAGAATGAAGGAGAGAAGAGAGAATACAAATAAGAGATGTGGGACTAAAAATTTACAAGCTAAGCAGACTGTACAAAGTAAACCGCACAGGCCGCGCGGTTAGACAGAAGGACTAACCGCACGGCTACAATAAGAGAAGCAGAGAGGTTGCCTGTGAAGATTGCTAGACCGCCCGGTTTACAAGTCGCCGAGTCAAACCGCCAGACCGCGCGGTCTCCAACCCGCCAAGACAGACCGCCCGGTCACCAACTTCAACACTCCCCCTCAAGCTGGAGCATATATATCAATCATGCCCAGCTTGTCGCAAACATGCAGAAACGAGGCGGAGACTGGCTTGGTGAAGATGTCAGCTAGCTCTTTATCAGACGTGACAAACGGAGTGCAAATTTGTTCTTTTAAAATCTCTTCACGAATGAAATGGCAGTCAACCTCAATGTGCTTTGTTCTTTCATGGAATACTGGGTTTTTGGAGATGTATATGGCGGCCTTGTTATCACAGAACATAGGAAGAGGATGGTTGTACACCTCTCCTAAATCTAGCATGAGAGCCCGCAACCATTTCAACTCACAAGTGGTTGACGCCATACTGCGATACTCAGCTTCTGCACTGGACCTGGAGACAACAGACTGCTTTTTGCTCTTCCAGCTCACCAGATTTCCCCCAACAAAGGTGCAAAAACCTGAGGTAGACTTGCGATCCCCTTTGTCATCAGCATAACTTGCATCTGAGTAGGCTTCAATCCTCAGATGACCATTCTTCTGAAACAGTAATCCTTTCCCAAGCGCTGCTTTGACATATTCCAAGATCCGCAAGGCGGACTGTAGATGACATTCCCTAGGCGCTTGCATGAATTGACTCACCTTGCCCACAGCATAGGAAATGTCGGGTCTGGTCACTGTGAGATATATGAGCTTACCAACCAGACGCCTGTACCGCGAACTATCTGAAAGAGGAGGCGAATCATCTGTCCAGGTTTTGTCCTCCCCAATAGCCATGGGGCATCGGGCAGGTTTAGCTCCAGTCAATCCTGCCTCTTTTAAAAGATCAAGGGCATACTTACGCTGAGAGAGAACTAAGGAGTCGGGCTTCCGCGAGAGTTCGATCCCCAGAAAGTACTTTGGAGAGCCCATATCTTTAGTGATCAGATGTTGGCGAAGATGTCGCTTTGTCAGGGCTACCCCTTCCTGATCATCGCCAGTGAGAAGAATATCATCGACGTACACAGCAAGAACAACCAGCCCAGAAGGAGTTTTGCGAATAAAGAGAGAGTGATCAGCAGAGCTTCGCACAAAACCAACAGCCGCCACAATACCGCTGAACTTGTCAAACCAAGCTCGAGGACTCTGCTTGAGGCCATAAATTGCCTTCTGCAGCCGGCATACTCGTGTCTCCCCCTGAGCAACATACCCAGGAGGTTGCTCCATGTAAACGGCCTCGTGAAGATCTCCATAAAGGAAGGCATTCTTGACGTCCAGCTGAGAAATCGGCCAATCCCAATTGACGGCCACAGAGAGAAGAACCCGGATGGTGCTGAGACGAGCCACAGGGGAGAAGGTGTCAAAGTAATCAACCCCATAGGTCTGAGTAAAGCCCTTAGCCACAAGGCGAGCCTTATACCGATCCACAGTGCCGTCTGGGCTAAATTTGACCACAAAGACCCAGCGACAGCCAACAACATCAGTACCAAAAGGAGGAGGAACAAGAGTCCAGGTACCCCGCTCAGTGAGGGTCGTCATTTCCTCATCCATGGCCATCTTCCAGTGAGGAATAGCAAGGGCCTCCTGATAGGAGCGGGGTGTGGCAGTGGCAGAGATAGCCAGTGCAAATGCCCTGCGAGAAGGAGTAAGACGATCATAGGAAACAACAGCAGCAAGGGGGTGTAAGGTACACGTCCGCACCCCTTTGCGAAGAGCAATAGGAAGATCCAGGTCAGCCGGGCCCGCGGCATCCGGAGCATCCGTGGTAGAGAAAGCTGGCCCGGGAGAAGAGAGCGACGGCAGCGGAGATGAGGGAGAGGGTGGTGGAGAAGGGAGAGAGAGAGGTGGAGGAAGAGGAGGGGGTGGAGACGGTGTAGTGGTGGAGAGTGTAGGAGGAGGTGAGGGAACGAAGGGAACGGCAGGAGAATCAGAAGCTGGGAGAAGAGGAGAAGAGTCATCCGAGAAGTAGGAGGTATTCTCGAAGAAGGTGACGTCAGCAGAGACGAACTGCTTACGAAGGACGGGATCAAAGCAACAGTAGCCTTTCTGAGTGGTGGAGTACCCCAGAAAGACACATTTGGTGGAGCGAGGGGAGAGCTTATCACGGGTGGCAGAAGGGGTATGCACAAAGGCAGTGCATCCAAAGATTTGGAGAGGGAGAGGAAACGGCTCCTTTCCCGGATACAAAATGGAGAACGGGGTTTGGCCGTGGAGAACCGTGGAGGGGATGCGATTGATGAGGTAGCAGGCAAGGAGAACAGCATAGCCCCAATAGGAGCGAGGAACATGCATCTGGGTCATCAAGGTGCGAGCGACATCGAGCAGGTGACGGTTTTTGCGTTCGGCCACACCATTTTGTTGTGAAGTATAGACACAACTAGTTTGATGAAGAATCCCATTTTGCATGTAGAATGTAGAGAAGTCACGACTGAGATATTCTTGGGCATTATCAGATCGAAACACTTGGATAGAAACACCAAACTGAGTTTTGATCATGAGATAGAAGGATGTCCATACAGAGAATAATTCGGAGCGATCTTTTAACAGATACACCCACGTACAGCGAGAGAAATCATCAATGAACGTGACAAAATAGGAACTACCCCAACCAATGGTAAGAGTAGGAGAAGGACCCCAGATATCGGAGTGGATAAGATCAAACGGACGGGTAGAGCTACGAATGTGCTTGGGAGGGAAGGAGGAGCGGTGATGCTTGCCAAGCTGACAGGCCTCACAGTTGAGCGGAGGACTTTGAGGAGGAAGGTGGGGCAGAAGTTGACGAAGAAGACGGGGAGGAGCATGACCAAGGCGGAGATGCCATTGGAGAAGATCTGTGGAGGTGGAGGAGAAGGTGGAAAAAGCAGAAATGTTGTCTAGGAAGTATAAGCCGCCACTCTCAGTCCCAGTAGCAATCGTCCGTTGGGAGTCCGGATCCTGAAAAGAGCAAGAAGTAGAAGTAAATGTGACGGAACACTGTAATTGCTTGCAAAGAGAGGTAACAGATAATAAGTTGCACGGGAACTGTGGCACGTAGAGAGTATCCGCCAAGTGAAGAGACGGAGTGACATGAACTATCCCTGTTCCATGAACTGATGATGAAGAGCCGTCAGCGAGAGTAACCGGGGGCAAGCGAGCATGTTTTTCTAAGAGAGAGAAACACGGGAGATGGCCGGTCATATGATTTGTAGCACCAGTGTCGATCAGCCATTTGCCCTGAGTAACAACGTGGGCATGACCAGAAGACGTGACAACCGAGGCGAATGGCGTGGAGGAGGATATGAAAGCCATGAAGGGAGGAAGAAGAAACCGCAGCGGTCTCGGTGACAGCACACCAGCGGCACAAAGGGCCACGACCAAGGTGCAGAGCACAAGCCGCGCGACTAAACCAGGAGGTCGCGGCGACTAACAAGCAGGAGCGGCTAAAGGAGAAGGGCAGAGAGGCCGCTCAAACAAGGAAGAATCCGCGTGAAACCGCGGCGGGAAAAAGGGAAGAAGCCGCGCGAACACGAGCGGCTAGGATGCAGATCAAGGCACAGCGGGGAAGAAGTCGCACGGACTGAAAAAGGCCGAGCGAACAGAAGAGAGGAGAAGAGCAGGTGACCGCGACCAAGATGCGGGTAAGAAAGGTACAACCCGCACGGTCAGGCAGATCACAGCAGTCAAGGGCACAGCGGGGAAGAGGTCGCGCGGACTGAAAAGGCCGAGCGAACAGAAGAGAGGAGAAGAGCAGGTGACCGCGACCAAGATGCGGGGGAGAAAGGAACAACCCGCACGGTCAGGCAGATCACAGCAGCAAACCACGAGTACAGAGACAACACGCGCGGACAGAGACAGACCGCAGCGACTAGGAAGTCGGAGCGGTAGGAAAGAATAAGGAGCGCGGCGACACGGAAACAGGTCGCTGCGACAAAGAGTAGTAGAAGAAGAAGAGAACCAAGAGGAAGCAAGCCGCGCGAACAGGCAGCGAACAGAGATAAGCCGCGCGGATAGAAACAAGCCGCGCGGACAGATGAGAAGGCAAGCCGCGAACAAGTCGCAGAACGCGGAAGACAAGCCGCGAACAACAGAGAGCGCACAGAATCAGGAGAAAATGACCGTGTCCTCTGATACCATGTTAGAAAGTAGCGAAAAGAAGCGAAAAGTAGAGAACAAGCCGAATAAACTTTTGAATAATTGAAATTTTATTATCCAAAAAAGATAACTATTACAAAGGTATGCCCTCCCTTATATAGAATGGAGGAGAGAAGAGAGAATACAAATAAGAGATGTGGGACTAAAAATTTACAAGCTAAGCGGACTGTACAAAGTAAACCGCACAGGCCGCGCGGTTAGACAGAAGGACTAACCGCACGGCTACAATAAGAGAAGCAGAGAGGTCGCCTGTGAAGATTGCTAGACCGCCCGGTTTACAAGTCGCCGAGTCAAACCGCCAGACCGCGCGGTCTCCAACCCGCCAAGACAGACCGCCCGGTCACCAACTTCAACAAATGCAATAGGAGAAGACACGATTAGTTAAGGTAAAGTTTAGGGAGGACGCCTATCCTCCGGTTGTCCTTGCTGGCTGCCGCAATGCCGATGAGGCCCAACTTGCTCTTGGGCCAAGCTAGGTCGTCCTCTTCCCGCCCTTTTTTAAAAAAATATTTTTTAAAATTTTTTCTCAAATTTTTTCGCATTTCTTAGAAAGAAAAACCAAAACAAATAATTTGAAATATTAAAAAAACATTTAATTTAGAAAAAAAAGACAAAACAAATAATTTCAAATATTTATAAAATATTTGAAAAAATAATAAACAAAATAGTTTAAAATAAGCCCGTCGGTGGCGGGACAAGCCCGCCAGGGAGCTGGCGAAGCCCACCGGCCGTGGGACGGGTACTGTCATGGAGGGAACGGGGGCCCCCCGTGCATCTTCGCAAGGGCTTCACCCGTGTTCGATACGTCGTTGCGGGCTGCTCCCGCATCAAGGCGGGCTGTGCATGCACTCTAAACCCTTTTATTCAAAACATATACATATGAGTACTTAAAATGACAGTAAAAATATTAAGTAATATTCCTATTTTTGTTTTATAAAATATTGCACATTTTTACCTAAAAATAATTAATTCATCTCTCCCTCTCTCCCCCTCTCTCTCGTTATCCCCTCCAATGTCTCTCCCTCTCCCTCCGGCTTTCTCTCTCTCCCAACTCCCCTCCCACACTATCACTCTCTCATGATCTAATGGATGGTATCCAACTTTTGGTGTGACTCAACATATGCATATCTCTTTATATATACACACATATATGTATGTACGTATATATATATACACACACACACCATATATAAAGAAATATTGTGGTCTGCGAATATCATGAGTTCAAAATTTCACAACCATCTGATCATGAGTTCATAATTCAACAACTGTCTGATCGAGCACACTAAAATCATTCTATCTCTTCACATTTTAGTAGGTCTCCTAAACCTACTACTCGGGTGTCCTAAACCTATGTGAAATTACGATTTTGCTCCTATAACTCTTAAAAAATCGGGCGGCTAGCTGTTAAAATTATATTTTAATTTAAACACGGCTATCTGGTTTCGAACGCAGGACCTCAAGGACAGGAGGAACAACTCAATCCAATGAGGCAAGAAGACAAATGTGATAACTGTTCAAATAATTTATACTTACATTGTTATATTTTATGTATTTTTATAAAAAAATTATATAAATATCGGTATATTATAATTCATTATTACATATAAATATACTATGGTTGGGTACAATTGCGCGAGGTCGTAGTGGCGGGCCGGGTACAGTCGCGCAGGGCCGTAGGGGCGTGCCAGGTACAGTTGTCTGAGGTCGTAGTGGCCGGGCCGGGTACTGTCGCGATTGACAGTAGGGGCGGAGCCCCGTATCGGGCACTTGTATATATATATATATATATATCTTTATTATATAAAACAATATAGATATCTTGGAAGCACACCAAATGTTCATTTTCAGCCGTTGGATCTTGAAATTATTATTTTTCAACTGTTAGATCCCATACTCTCTAATATATCCCGCTCTTTGTCTTGCACTCCTCAAAATCCCGATACACCATTTTCAAGCCTGAGGTTTGTCGCTTCTCCTTAGTCCTCCCCTGTGCAAAACCTCCACAAGTGCATCTCTAACGACGACGGGGCTGATCTCGCAAGCAGAAGCAATCTCATATTTGTCAGTTGACTCAAATCCATCGCTCGTTAACCCTACTCGCGCTCTCACGGAGTTTGCCCTCGCCTCGCTATCCCGCGCCAGATCCAGAGCAGAAAAAACCACATCGATGCCCTTCCTCTCACACATCTTCATCCAGACATTACAACGATCACAAACGTGATGACGCCGATGGTTCAAAATCAACATCGCGTTATATGCTTTCTCAGTTCTTCCTCCCGTTCCCTAGCGAGTTCTTCTCGCTGCAATCCAGGCTGCGCATGATCGATCGACAAATCCTCACACGCAAATGCACGTAGTCAATCGAACCTGTAGAGGCATCCTCCGATTAAATTTTTCGTCCTCCAATCTCATGTTTCTTCATTTAATTCATCACCCTTCCTTTCTTTATTTTAGTTTTATATCCCCAGGCAAGGCAAAGACAGGGCAAAGGTAGGGCAAAGGCATTCCAAGTTCATCCTGGGTCATGGGCATCATGGATCACCCTATCCCCACACACAAATGCCCGCTGCTCATTCCCATGCACATGTATCCTCCATTCACATGTTTCTTCATTTGATACATCACCCTTCCTTTCTTTATTTTAGTTTTATATCACCAGGCAAGGCAAAGATAGGGCAAAGGTAGGGCAAAGGCATTCCAAGTTCATCCTGGGTCATGGGCATCATGGATCACCTTATGCAGCTCATTGCCCATGCACATGTATCCTCCAAGTGTTACTATATACTCATTAATGACTCTCTGGATGAGATTAAGCTTTTTTTTCTTTGACAGTGAGTTTGGCTCTTGACATTCCATATGTCATTCAACCAGAATAAATGTCATACAATTTTGAGATATCTATTATGATTTTGGGTTATGTGTTCATCCCCTTACTGATCTATGTTTATATTGGTTCAACCTTCAAATAAATGTCATTTGTAAAGAGGTAGAGGATTTGACCATGGAAATATAAGTCATATAGATGACACAAAATAAAAGACACGATCCCTTTCCATAACCTGAGTACACCACCTCTTAACAGGAGGAAACCCCAAAACCATTTCTTAATTGGAATTTCCAACTTATGTTTTACAACATGTTGAAATAAATGATTGGATCATCCGCTCCAATTTAAACTTTTTAAGAAGTCATGTATATTATTTTATGATGAACATGATCATCTGCTTAAATTTCGAATAAAACTATTGGAAATTACTATTTTTAAATAGATTTGTGTTTGCAGACCTTCTCACTTCTCTTGGTAATGATATTTGAGTGGTTCAAAATATTGTGTTTTTAAATAGTTTTATGTTTGTGTGAGGAATTGTTGGCCAGAAATTCTTCAACGACATTGACACCTTCAACTCGACGGCCTCCATATGTAATTTTTGCTGAAATTTTCAATGTCCTGGTATGCATTTCGATTGTTTTTTGTGTGTTTTGATTTGCAATATTGGCTGAATTTAAAATTTGTGCTATTAATTCTTATTTACATGAAAATTCAGATTGCTGATTTCTATTTTGACTAAAATTTCTGTATCAGTTCTACACGGCCCATACAAATTCTTCCCGAAACCGAGCAAGAATCAGAAATATGAAGATGATAATGAACCAAATTTCATTTTCTATGTGCTTGATTCGATCATGAAGATGAAGATGATTATGATCCAAGAATCTAAAACTTGAGGTTGGATTTTCTATTATTTTTCTATTGGAATTTCTACAGTTTTGAGGCCTCTATTATGATTTTGGGTCATGTGTTCATCCTCGTGCTGATCTATTTTCTTTATTTGTGAAAGTACTGTAAAAAATACATCTATTTTCAATAATTTGTCTTCAACAAATGATGAAATAGGTTATAAAATCAATGATTTGTATTCAAGGAATGATGAACTGTTAACCTAGTCTTCCCTCTCACAGGCCTTTACCTCTAAAACCCTCTTCCAGCTACTACCCTCTATCACACATCACCATTACCACCAATCAGGATTGCCAATGAGTGCAAGATGAGCCAGTCAAACCTTTTACTTCTCTTTCCCTTCATTTCCAGGTAAACTTTGCTACTCTTTTTTTCATTTCCAGATTTTCCCTTCATTAAGAAGCATCGCAGTTCAAATAATAATAACTAAACGTTTAAAATCCGTGAATAAATATGCAATTAATTTGAGTGTGGATTAGAGTCAAACTACCCAAAATATTTCAGATCATAAGATCTGCAAATACAAAAAAAAACATAACATTAAATTAAACTAAGTACTTTTGTTTTTTTAAGCTTATAAGATTGGCAGAAAACTGACATAAACTGATGAAAGATGTCACTTTCCAATACATATAAAAAAGAGACAAAAAGATGCACCAGGGCAATCACTCCTTTTAACATGTCTTAGTCTTGGTCCTATGCTTAACTATCAAAAATAGACATTAAATTAAACTAAGTATTTTTGTTTGATGATTCTTTTTGATTTTAGTGCTTTCGTTCTTAAATTATGTGTTTCACTTACTAACCTTTTAGTTGTATTTATTTATTTTAAATTTCACTTACTAACATTTTAGTTCTGCATAATAGTTCATGCAATTAGTTTTTTCATATTTATAGTGCCTTACACATTTAGTTCCTGCGTATTATATTTATAGTGTCTTACAAAATATGTAATGAGTTTAATAAAACCGTTTGAAACTAAATAAGCAAACTAAATGTCGCCTTTTTGCCTGGCAGCGTGCGCAGCCCGCCTGGATGCGCCTTAATGCGGGCACAGCCCGCAACAACTCATCGAGCACGGGCGGATCCTATTTGAATTTCGGCACTTCCCGACGAATGTCGCCGCCCTCGAACAATGTCGCTGCCCCCAAACAATGTCGCCACCCCGAACAATGTTGCTGCCCCCGAACAATGTCGCCGCCCATGAACAATGTCACCACCCACGAACAATGTCGGCACCTATGAATAATGTTGCCGCCGACGAACAATGTTGCCGCCGACGAACAATGTTGCCGCCGACAAACAATATCGCCGCCCTCGACCAATGTCGCCACCCACGACAAATGTCTCCCCCACGACCAATATCACCGCCCACGACACATACAATGTTTACAATTCCAGAAGTAATGGTTACTCATACCATTCGAGGCTGACTAACACTATCCTAGAACATCTCAAATCAGCTATCAAATTCAACCTTGAAATCTCCCTTTCATATTTCCAAGGGTTAAGAATCCAATCTCGTTCTCAACCCCCAGATTTAACATTAATTGTCTTTCGAATCATGTAGGTCCATCACTAGTCCATTCACTGTGGATAAATACCAAAGAAGAGAACCAAGAAAGAGAATGTCCACTACTAAAAGATTGGATGCCTTAAGGCTTACAAGCTCTCCCAAAAATAGTTCTACACAACTAGGAAGTAAACTAAGGGTACCAGCACCCAAAACCCAAGGCACACAGGCCTGCTCGATAAAACTAGACAAAAACTAACAAAGAAGATTAGTACTGCTCATTAGCAGTCCTAGCGGTCAGCTGTCTCCTTTCCGCGCCCTACAACCACACAAACCAAATAGTGCACAAAGAGGGCCATCTACATGCTGATCACAACCAAATAACAAGAATGCTCCCTCGGTAGACCTAGAGGTATTCGGGGAGGGAGAACCCAGTACAAATTACTATCTCATAACATATAATAAATACAATAAGTAAGAAAGCAAAATTTGGTACAAAAAGAGAGAAATATACAAGCAGAAACTACACGTCATTTGACTGTCAGTAATAGTTCTAATATTCATCCATTCTGCTATGGGAGGGACACTCAAGTCATTTGCTAGAAGGGACAACTACCCCTGAGTCATGGGAGAGTAATCTATAGCCCTCATTCAAAAGCTACGAGAGGGGGAGGATCATCCCAACTCTCAAGCCCTCGACTAAAAGAGAGGGGTACCTCAACTTGAGTCCATGATTATTATACAAGCTTTAACTACAAGTGAAGAGTACCTAACCCGAGTCTATGATTGTTATACCAGATTCAGCTATAAGTGGGGAGTACCTCACTTGAGTCCACAATTAGATATACAATAAGTAAATTCTACTCCCTAAGAGTTAGCGCCAATGGTTAGTACTACTGTCGAGAGGTAACCATAAGGGTCATGAAATTAATGATTGGGTAACCCCACCTGTTAACGCCGAAATCGGCGATCCTTCCCAAGGGAGCCAGCTCGCTCATCGCGGCCTGCCCCAGGTTCTTCCTGGATGCCGTGATGCCCTAGGTCGGGCGGACAGAATTCTCTGTCCGCTCAGGCCGCGCGACCTGCACAGTCTCAGCGGTCTGACCGACCAGGCCTCGCACCTTCCCTTGGCCGGCAGAGTCCGCGGACCGCTTCCGCAGTCCGCCTCTGCAGGCCGCCCCCCTTTCAGCTTAACCACAAGGCTGTATCCGCAGGTCTCTCACTGCCGGACTCAACTTCCTATCCGCCCAGGCCGGCAGCAGGTCGCTCAGTCCTTGCCCCCGGCAGCATGGGCAACCGACTCCTCCAGTCCGCCTGCAAAGCGCGGACTCCAACTCCAGCTACCCGCCAAAACTAGCAACAACCTCCAAGTCCTTTGCGAGCTGAGCAGACTCGAAGTGCGGACGAGACTTCCAGTCCACCTTCACTGCAGAACCTCAACAGCCTCGACAGCCAGACTCCCGTCTCCAACATAAGCGGACTCAGCCTACCAGCTGGCGCGGACTCGGCGGACCCCGCAGGTTCGCAATGCAGTCCACATCTCCTTAGCCAGCACCAGCTCTTCTCCAACAGCAGGGTCAACCCCTCCTCAGTCCGCGGTCTTGGCGCAGACTCAGTTAGTATCGGCGGACTCTTTCCAGCCCGCAATGCATCGGATCCTCCAGAAAGCAATCCCAGTCCGCGCGGCCTGTTGCGGACTCGGCGGACTCCGTCTCCATCTCGCTCAAGTTACCGTCTCACCGGGGGTAACGTCACCGCAAGTCGTTACCTCCTCGAGCCTATAAATAGCCACCCATACCTCTCATTGTAGGAGCCAGCGCCGGCTGATTGCCAAAAGTGCTCACGCTCAGTCAACCAGTCAGCCCTCCTGCGGGCTCTGAATTTCAATCCGCACCCGTCTCGGCGACTTAGTCGCGCGGCCTGCCGACCTGGATCCCCAGTCCGCGCGGTCTGCATCCTTTGCTTAACCGCGCGGCCTGCCAGCTTAGCTTTTCAGTCCGTGCTACCTCCTCTGGCATCCTTATTCCTTAGCCGCCAGCTTCCTTTTGTACATCTTTATTGCTTTGTTGAAAAGGTATACTAGCAAGCTATAACTCTCGCTATTAATAAAAGTAAAGCCCGTCGCAAGAGTGGCATTTAAGCCGCGGCGGGCAAAGTCTGTTGCTGCTGCTAGCGGCCCCTTCTCTCTTTCCCTCTCCTTCAGCTCAGCTCAGCGTCCTCTCGGCAACCAACCTGCAAGCACAACCGTCTTATTAACCGTCCGCTCGATAACTCCTGATCAACCTCCTCCTCTCTTGATCAACCTTCTCTGTTGATCAAGCTTCTCCTCTGCTCTCAGCAACCCTCTCCTCTATCCCCGCAACCTCTTTGACAAACGCTTGCTCCACTCTCGAGCACCCAGAAGCTTCCCTCCTTCTTCTTCCCCCGCAACCATCCTTCCTCTTCCTCTCCTAGCTTGTGAGTCCGAACACGCCCCCTCCGTGTTAGCTGCCCCGGTGCCATTTTCGCACATCAACAGTTAACACGCGACCTTTAGATCTGTTCAGACGGTGAACAACGACAGTTAGTCATGTCAGATCATCAACCACTTGAGAACCTTGCTCCAAGTCCTAGGGATGATCCTCTCTGGGAAGCTTTTGAGCAGTCACGCCGTGAGAATGCTCAACAGTTTCAAGCGATCAACCAAATGCTTGTTGTGATCACACAGCGGCTAGACTCTCAATCAACAATAACCCCAGCTGCTCCAGCTGCTCCTGCCAATCCAGCAACAACTTTGAAGCATCAACAAGCTTACCCTCCAGCTTGTCTGCCAGTCTATCCTCTTCCTTTCACAGCAACCTTCCCGCAAGGTCCTGCAGCTCCTTTGCGAACTCAAGATGAAGAGTTTGCTGCTCGCCAAAACTTCTTCCGGGAAGCAGCCCGGGGAAGTCCTGCTAGGTTTCTCACCTTTCAGGGAAGTCATCCCTACACTGCAACTCCTGATTTTGCTCCTCCTACAACAACTTTTCATTTTTATCCTCCTGCTTCTTTTGCAGCTGCAGCTTATGCCCCCTTCTTTGCTTATGCTATAGGAGAACAAGAAGAACCTTCACCATTCATAGAGAATGTTCGCCATGAACCTACTCCAGCAAACTTCAGAGAGCCCCAGCTGCCAATCTACACTGGAGAGACTGATCCAGTGAAGCACCTTCAAGCCTTGGAATCGACTGTTGCTCTCAAGACTCTGTCAGATGCGACTAAGTGCAAGCTCCTTATCACTACTTTTGATGGGCAAGTGATGGACTGGTTCTATGGCCTTCATCCTCACTCCATCACTTCCTTCGTTGATCTACGAAGGGAGTTTCTTCTCAGATTCTCTACCTCAACCAAGAGAAAGGGCGGTCCTGAAGCCCTATTTGAGATCAAGCAGCGCAGTGATGAAACTTGGTCTCAGTTTGTTGATCGATTTCAAAGAGAGATTTTGGACATCGAGATTACTGATCAAGAAATGTACAGAGTAGCTCTTATCCACGGTCTTCGTGAAGGGCCTCTCAAATTCGAAGCCAATGTCCGAGCGCCGAGAACATACCAAGAGTTGATTGTCTTGGCCAACTCTTACATCCGAGGCGAAAAAAGCAACCCAGGCCTCGTCTCCAAGCTTATATCCGAGGAAGATCTCTCTCGCAAGCATCCTCCAAAGTCTCCTCATAATCATTTTCCAACTCACTCAAGAAAGGAGAAAAGGTTTCAACGCCACCGATACTCCTTCCCGAGCCGTGATCGTACTCAAGACTCATTGTTGCCACTAGCTCCGTCTTCACAAGCAGCAGCAGTTCATCACCGACAAGACAATGACTTGCATGAGTCTGATCTTGACGAGGCCATGCAATAAGTGATTCAGATTATCAAAGATAGGGCAAACTACAAGAAGCCTTATCGACCAGCCGATCAAAGGTCTAGAGACTCTGAACCATACTGTGAATTTCACAAAGAGTCAGGCCACCTAACAGAAGACTGCCGAGCACTCCGTCAGCTTGTGCAAAGGATGCTTCGACAGGGCAAAATGCGTGACCTGTTTCCCAAAGAAGATCGCCCGGATCCAGCAATCTCAAAGGTCAAATAAGTCGCAGATGTTCCTTGCTCCTCCAAAGGAGTGAATCTAGTCGAAGAGCATCCTCTCCTCGTCGTTAACCAAGCTGTCGAATGTTTCGATGCCGATGACGAGGGTGTACTTGGAAGGCTATTCTAAGCAAGCAATGGACTTCACAGTCCTCTGAAGCTCCTCACAACCTTGATAGGTTATCTCAACCCTTGCTCTTTCTCTTTTCAGACATTTTCAGTTCAAAATGCTTCTTAGTGTTCTTTTTCGCTTTTCAACAAAGCTTTTATCTGAGATCTCATACTGACACAGTTCCCTTCTTGTGATGCTTTCTTCTCTATCTTCTCTCCATGCCAAAGAGATCACTACACCAATGAGATATCGTCGAGTCTGGAATGCTCCCTTCGTGGATTGTTCTTTGGCACAACCGCTTTGACCACATATGGCGGGAGTATACCCATATGTGTAGTGGGAGCCGTTCAATCTACGATGTTGGGCTTCAGACTTAGGATCCTAGCTGGCATTTGACACAGAGTGTGTGCTAGGGGAGCCCCATGCGTTAACTCTGTTGTGCTTCGCATAGGATACATCACAGTTACGGTGATCTTTGCTTGACAAGCAATGGCGATCAAGCGTAGCCTTGTCTCTTTGATCATCTCACAACTGTGATGGCCGAACACTCTCTGGTACTCTCGATCTGTGCCTTCGCGGGTTCCCACAACTCCACTGATCAATCTGCAGACAAGCGATAGGCCATTTGGCGCAACTAGTCTCATTGATCAGTGATGCTTGTACCCGAGGCAAGAGAGCAGTGCATCTGGCGATCCTTCTCAGGATTTTCCCTTGTTTTTCTTTTTTGTGCCCTCCTTGAGGATGCGCGGTCAGCCCACTTCGAGTAGGATTATACTCGGGATGACCTTTCTCAGACGAGTGATGCATAAGGCCCACGGGGAACACCTGTGTCGGCATCCAGCCTTCTTTGGTCATTCCGAGTATAGACCTCTTTTTTGTCAATTGTCTTCTTTCACAGGTGAACATGTTAATCCAACCTCTCAAAAGGATTAGCGAACATCCGCTTTGCTCATGCTCATCTTATATGAATTTTTTGCTCAAAGCTCTATCAGATGATGACTCGCATGCTCCCTACTTATATAAGCTCTATTACACTCATCTTTTATTCACTACTTAAACGCTATCAGATGAAGATTCATAGAGCTATTTATTACTCTTATCAAAATCTAATGGCGCCAAACATCGACCAAAGAATCTTAATCTCCTCGATCATCAAACCCTGCTATTGCAATCTAGTTCGGATTGACAAAATTCGTCAAGTTCCTTTTCTGCTAATCTGATCATGCCCATCCAGCCTTATCAACAGTTAACACTCGATTTATCGATCTAGGCTTTATGATAAAGAGTTCATTAGGCATTTTACCTGCTATATGGTCATATCGGCCTTATCCCATCAACAACAAACACTTGCAAGCCTTCTCTTCAAAGGTATTTGCAAGCTTCTTCCATATATATGTTTGCTTCTAACTTTTCTCCTTGCAGATATCAGCAAACACTTGCAAGCCATTTTTATATATATGTCTGCTTTTAACTTTTCTCTTTGCAGAGATTAGCAAACACTTGCAAGCCTTCTCTCAGGTACTTGCAAGCTTCTTTCATATATTATCTACGTCTAACTCTTCTCTTTGTAGAGATCAACAGACACCTGCAAGCCTCATTCAGGTACTTGCAGTTTAATTCATTATTCTATGTCTGCTGCTCACTCTTTTTCTTAGTAGTGGTTAGCAGACACCTGCGAGTCATATTCCAGGTACTTGCAAGTCATCTTCATATACAATGCATACCTCTAACTCTTCTTTTGCAGAGGCCAACAGATCTCTGCAAGTTCCTTTCAGGTACTTGCAACTTATTTTTCTTCATTGTATACTTCTCACCATTCCATTTTGCAGAGGATAACAGGTACTTGCAAGCCTCCATCAGGTACTTGCAAGTTATCATATTTCTATGTTTTTCTCTCATTTTCCCCTTGCAGGAAAATAGACAGGAAGCATCAAACTCCTAAGGAGAGGTTTCATGTTCTATCTTTCCTTGCCCCCTTCTCTTTTCGTTGGGGTGGATCACGATTTTCGTGGGTCTCCAACTTTTTCGAAGTTCTATTCGGAACTTAAAAAAGTGTGGGGATTATGTTAACCCCAAAATTGGCGATCCTTCCCAAGGGAGCCAGCTCGCTCATCATGGCCTGCCCCGGGTTCTTCCTGGATGCCGTGATGCCCTAGGTCAGGCGGACAGAATTCTCTATCCGCTCAGGCCGCGCGGCCTGCGCGGTCTCAGCGGTTTGACCGACCAGGCCGCGCGCCTTCCCTTGGCCGGCAGAGTCCGCGGACCGCTTCCGCAGTCTGCCTCTACAGGTCGCCCCCCTTTCAGCTTAACCGCAAGGTTGTATCCGCAGGTCTCTCTCTGCCGGACTCAACTTCCTATCCGCCCAGGCCGACAGTAGGTCGCTCAGCCCTTGCCCCCGACAGCATGGGCAACCGACTCCTCCAGTCCGCCTGCAAAGCGCGGACTCCAACTCCAGCTACCCGCCAAGACTAGCAGCAACCTCCAAGTCCTTTGCAAGCTAAGCGGACTCGAAGTGCGGACAGAATTCCAGTCCACCTTCACCGCTGAACCTCAATAGCCTCGACAGTCAGACTCCCGTCTCCAACATAAGCGGACTCAGCCTACCAGCTGGCGCGGACTCGGCGGACCCCGCAGGTTCGCAATGCAGTCCGCATCTGTCACAACCCGCGTTTTCTCAATGGTAAAATCGTATCAGAGTAAGAGAAAACACGTGTCGTGATGCCACGTCGTGCAGAGGATTACTGCACACGCTCAGGCAAAACTCCAGACATTAGATTTTGAGGAAAAACGTTGATTTGATATGAAAGAAAATCAGTTACGGAGGATGGCCGTATCCCTCGGCCCGGTGGATCAGCTAGTCCACAGTTAAAACTATATTTATACGCAGCAGAAAATACTTGGATTCAATTAAATTGACACCCTAAAAGAGCATAAGTGTCCCCGAGGGACGACTTATACGTGCATGACTCTAAGGTGAATATAATAGGTATGAAAATAGTGTTTTACGTGGACGAAAAGTAGTGTCATTGGTTTAGAAACATGTTATGCATGGGGTATATATAATAACACTTTTAGGTTTTAAAATATTTAACATGCATCCTAGCATAAATCCTTCCCAGAAGCAAGTAACCAACCTTAAATAGGTAAAAACAGCAGTTTAAATTCATATTTAGCATCACAAAAAGCCTCCAGTGGGCGCCAACAACCTGACACGAACCCACTGGCGAGTATGTATGTCTATACAGAAGAGTAAAGAACTACCTCACAACAAACGGGGATCAGCAATCTCAGCT
The DNA here is from genome assembly GCA_039583875.1 of Platanthera guangdongensis. Classification (NCBI taxonomy): domain Eukaryota; kingdom Viridiplantae; phylum Streptophyta; class Magnoliopsida; order Asparagales; family Orchidaceae; genus Platanthera; species Platanthera guangdongensis. The sequence continues at coordinate 143,452,883 of CM077165.1, forward strand.
ACCCTAGAGGCCATCAACAAGCCCCTCCAAAAGAACTAGCCGCTGAACTGGCTACAACCTGGACCTGAGGCATTCAAGAAAAGAACACCTCAGCAAGGAATCAATCAAAAGTAAATAGAGCAATAAGTTAAGGAGTAAGTAAGATGAGGGGTTACCAACCCGCTAACAAACTTCTATGAGCAAAAGAAAAAGAGAAAGGCAGTAAGAAAAGAGTACTGTCTAAAACACCGTAGAGCACACCAAGTGCGAGCATTAAAACCAACATGCCATACCAAGAGAGCCTGCAACAGCGTCGAGACATATACAAATGCCAAAAGAAAGGAAAGCATAAACAGGAAAGAGACTAACAGTCCTAACACGTGGGTAAATGGCAGTGGTCAAAACATGGGTCTGAATGCATAACCAAAATCAGACCCAAAAAGGGCTAAGGGGTCATACAGTGGCAGCTTTAGGGTCCCACACACACCAACCCAAACCGGGGCAAAAAGGCGGTGGCCACAGCTCTCCACATAAAACCACCCCTCCAGAGGCCACCAAAAACTCCACCACCTGCCACGACCCAAGAGTCGGCATGCAGAAATTAGCCGAGCACCCAATGTCCCCCTCCTAGGGAAAAGTCCCACTAACAGTCCTAGGAAACACACGAACCCAAGGCAAAAACTTCGGGTCCAACCGACGCGGCCTCGCACGCCTAATCAAAACCAACCCCGAGTCTCCCTGACCCCAAAACATGGGCAGTACCCAGTGTCGACACGATGTGTCGACACCACGGCAAGCCGGTGTCGACACAAGGTGTCGACACAACCGCTGCGGGTGTCGACACCAAGTGTCGACACCACCGCGGCCGGTGTCGAGACAAGGTGTCGACACAGCCGCTGCGGGTGTCGACACCAAGTGTCGACACCACCGCGGCCGATGTCGACACTGCCGCTGCGGGTGTCGACACCAAGTGTCGACACCACTGCGGCCGGTGTCGACACAAGGTGTCGACACTGCCGCTGCGGGTGTCGACACCAAATGTCGACACCACTGCGGCCGGTGTCGACACCCTGACTGGCTGGTGTCGACACCAAGGTGTCGACACCCTGACTGGCTGGTGTCGACACCAAGGTGTCGACACCCTGACTGGCTGGTGTCGACACCAAGGTGTCGACACCCTGACTAGCTGGTATCGACACCCTGACTAGCTGGTGTCGACACCAAGGTGTCGACACCCTGACTAGCTTCAGGCGCCAGATCCAGCACACTACCCGGAACGAAAACGAGGTTTCTCTCTCTCTCCCTAGGGTACAACATTCACCGGCAATGGCAGCTACTCGACCTAAACCGAACCAAAACCGTTCCTAACAGACACAATCCCTCAGAAAACTGAGATTTAACTGGAACCTTCTACACTAACCACAGTATGATCGGGCACAAACCCTAGCTTACACCTAAGATCTAAACAAGAAAGAGATAAAGATTAGCTCAAAAGAAAGACAAAGATCAGCTTTGGCAAGGATGAGGGGACACCACTTGCCTCAATACCAGAAAAGCTTGGCCGGCGGCAACCCCCTCTCTCGGATCTAGCCGCAGTGCACCAGCTGAGGAGTAGACAGAGTGCAGATCTAGGCGAGGGCAGTCCAGATCCACTCTCGAAACCAAAATCCGACCGCAAAACTCCAGGGAAACGGCGTCCGAAGGCTAGGGTAGGCCGGCGATGCTCTTCCTCTCGTACAGGCGACGGGCGACGGCTTCATTCAAGAAGAGAAAAAGGAAAAGAACAAGAGGGAACTCAGCCCTAAAACTGACCCAAGACTATATATATATATACCAGTTTTAATAGTAGACAAATATCACACTAATAATTATTTATACTTAATATCAAAACAACACGAAACCTGAAACTTCTCGGAAAAAGACGAAATTCACGCCGCAGCTAAAAACTCACGCTATGAACACAACTGCGAAGTCGAAATTGGCATTCGACGAGCAAAAACATGGGATAACACCTCCCGAAGCCAAAACACAAGCATTCCCTAAGAGGCTCAGCCGAGCCATCAAACAGACTCCGGCTAGCTAAGAAATCTTGCCAACAGGCTACAAACAGGCTACACAGGGAACCCTAAGAGCTAAAACCACGCTCTACAACGGCAAAAAGCCGGAAATACGCCATCGTAACGCCAGCCAAAGATCAAACAAAACACAGAAAAACTGGGGGCGTTACAGCCACTCCCCCTAAAAGAAAGTTTCGCCTCGAAACTTTACTCACAACACCCCTATAAAGAAGGAGAGAGAAAAAGCCGGGAGAGGGCTAAATAAATAATAAAATGGAACATACCAAGCACAAGATCAGGGAAACAGATGAGGGTGAGCCTTCCTCATAGCCGACTCCAACTCCCAAGTCGCGCTTTCCACATCTTGATTCCTCCATAAAACTTTAACCATAAGAATAGTCTTCTTCCGCAACGCCCGAACTTGAGAATCCAAAATGCGAACAGGCACCTCCACATAAGAAAGATTCGGCTCCAGCTGAGGCACAGAATACAGAACCTGCCTGCTATTTACCACACATTTGCGCAGCTGACTGACGTGAAAGACATCATGCACGCCAGGGAAATTTGCGGGCAAAGCCAGCCTGTAGGCTGATACCCCAATCCGCTCAACAATCGGAAACGGCCCCACGTATCTCGGGTCCAACTTCCTATTCTTGCCAAACCGCTTGACTCCAATCAACGGGGAGACCTTTAAGAACACCAAGTCCCCCACAGCAAATTCCAAGTCCGATCTACGCCGATTGGCATTCTTCTCATATCTCTCTTGGGCTAACCGAAGCTTTTCCCGAATAAGCTTCACAGCGGTTTCCATCTCCTCAAGCGCCTCTGGACCCAACAAAGGTCCCTCGCCAAGTTCAGCCCAAAACAAGGGAGTCCTGCAGCGCCTCCCATACAAAGCTTCAAAAGGAGCCATTTGCAAGCTTTCTTGATAACTGTTGTTATATGCGAATTCCATAAGCCGCAAGTGCTCGTCCCACGCTCCTCCATGGTCCAGGATATAGCATCGGATCATATCTTCCACAATCTGATTAACTCGCTCTGTCTGACCATTGGTCTGCGGATGATAAGCCGTGGAATATCTCAAATCTGTACCCAACCCTTCTTGAAGGCTCTTCCAAAAACGAGACGTGAACCTGGAGTCTCGATCTGATATGATACTTACGGGTACACCATGCAATCTGACAACCTCTTCCAGATAGAGCTCGGCTATCTTCCTCATCGGATAATCGATCTTAAATGGTACGAAATGAGCGCTTTTCGTTAATCTGTCTACAATTACCCAAACTGAATCATGCCCCTTAGGCGATCTCGGTAAGCCGGTAATGAAATCCATCGAGATACTCTCCCACTTCCACATCGGGATCTCCAAGGGAGTCAGCTTGCCACCAGGCCTTCCATGGTCGGCTTTCACACGCCTACAAGTGAAACACTCTGAAACAAATCTGGCTATGTCCTTCTTCATACCGTACCACCAGACAATTTGTTTTAAATCATGATACATCTTGGTAGACCCTGGATGGTAGGCAACACTAGATCCGTGGGCGTCTCTGCACACCATACCCCGGATATCTCCAACTGCGGGGATGCAAAACCTGCCACGGTACTTCAAGGTACCCGCATCATCTATAGAGAAATCTGGTAATTCACCCTTCTCAGCTCGAAGATACAAATGCAGAAGATCGGGGTCGTCCTTCTGTTGCAGTCTCGTAAGCGTAATCCACGAAGGTTCTGTTACTGCCATGCTACTCTGCGAATCACCGCTTCCCACAGAAATGTCCATCAACAGAAACTCTTCCACTAGACGCTCGGCGGAGAGATTAAAAATCTTACCCGACTTCCGACTCAGGGCATCAGCCACCACATTTGCCTTGCATGGATGATACTGAATTTCAACATCATAGTCGGCCACGTACTCCAACCACCGCCGCTGGCACAGATTCAATTCTTTCTGAGTGAAGACATACTTCAGACTCTTATGATCCGTGAAAATCTTGCACTGCGCGTCATACAGCAAATGCCTCCACAATTTCAACGCATAGATCACAGCTGCAAACTCCAGGTCGTGCGTAGGGAAGTTCCTCTCGTGAGTCTTTAACTGCCTCGACCCATACGCAATCACCTTTCCGCCCTGCATCAAAACGCAGCCCAGACCGACATGCGACGCATCCACATATATATCATATTCACTGCCCTCCGCAAGCAAGGACAAAATTGGAGCCGAACATAGCCTTCTTTTTAGTTCCTCAAAAGCCTTCTCACATTTGCCATCCCATGTAAAGGCTACATTCTTCTGCGTCAACTTGGTCAACGACGCGGACAATGTAGAGAAACCTTCCACAAATCTTCTATAATAACCAGCCAAACCCAAGAGGCTTCTGATCTCTTTGGGGGTAACCGGTCTCGCCCATTCCATAACAGCATCGATCTTCTCTGGGTCCACCGATATTCCCTCCTTATTAATCACGTGACCTAGAAAAGAAACTTGAGACAACCAAAATTCACATTTGCTCAGCTTGGCGTATAGCTTATGGTCTCTCAGAGTCGCCAAGACCAGCCGCAAATGTCGATCATGCTCTTCTGCATCCTTAGAATACACCAAAACATCGTCTATAAAGACAATCACGAACTTATCTAGAAAATCCTTGAAAACTCTGTTCATCAAATCCATAAAAGCTGAGGGCGCATTAGTCAAACCGAATGACATAACCAAAAACTCAAAATGCCCATGACGAGAGCGGAACGCCGTCCGCGGAACATCTGACTCCCGAATCCTCAACTGGTGATAGCCCGAACGAAGATCTATCTTGGAAAACACGGCACTACCACGCAGTTGGTCAAACAAATCGTCGATTCGCGGCAAAGGGTACCTGTTCTTAATAGTAACCTTGTTCAGCTCTCTATAGTCAATGCATAACCTCATCGACCCATCCTTCTTTTTAACGAACAGCACTGGCGCGCCCCAAGGCGAAGAACTCGGCCTTATAAAGCCTTTTGCCAACAACTCATCCAGCTAAATTCGCAACTCTTCCAGCTCTCTCGGGGCCATCCGGTACGGCGCCTTTACGATAGGACGCGTGCCTGGCTCCAAATCTATGGCAAACTCGACATCTCGATCGGGTGGAAGACCGGGAAGATCGTCTGGAAACACATCAGAAAAGTCACACACCACAGGAATCTCTTCCAAACGGGGCTCACTAACAATCGACCCTACCAGGGAAACCACACAGGCAAAACAGCCAGAAACAAGCAACTTCCGAGCACGCACCGCAGAAATGATTGGAGACTCCTGGAGAGAATATCCATAAATGCTTCTTGGCTGACCGTTGTCTTTGACGAAGTCCAAGCGCTTACCCTTACACTGGATCACAACATCGTACCTTGACAACCAGTCCATGCCCAAAATAACGTCGAAGTCCTCCAGGTCAATCACCTTCAAGTCTGCCTTGGCTAGAAAATCTCCCAACAAAATCGGACAATCTAGGACACCCAGGTCCGTAACCACCGAGTCACCGGAGGGGAACTTAACGCAGAAGGCACCACCAACACAATCTAGGCCCAGGCTGAACCGCTCCACAAAGGCTCTAGCCACAAACGAGTGGGTAGCGCCGGAATCAAAGAGAACGCACGCCCAGCGGTTCTTTACCTTAAATCGCCCTACGAATTACATACGCATCTAAGGCAACAAGCGCTAAAACGAAAACTACAACCGAAAAGAGAACATAACGAAACGACTGGGGAGGAGTCGAACCTGAGATAACCTGGGTCGAGGTCTGCGCTTCGTCTGCCGAGAGCACATTCAGCTTTCCTTTTCCTTTATCCATTCGCTGAGGCGGTGGCAGAGCCTGGAGGGGAACTGGCTGCAGAATAGACTGGGTCTGAGGGCACCTTGTCTTGAGATGACCCTTCTGGCCGCACTGAAAACAGACCTTATCTTTTAACCAACAACGGGCAGCCTCATGCCCCTTCCTTCCACACAAGGCACACACCAAGTCTCCCCTGGAAGTACCCTAAATCGCGTGCACCTGTTCCTTCTTCTGCGCTCCCAACCTTTTGAAGCACTTCTCAAAGGGGTGGCCTGGCCGGCCACAAAAGCTACAATTCTCTTTGACCTTCTTTCTTGCGACAGCATCAGGTTCCTAAGGGCTCTTCCCTCCTCCGTACTTCCGCTTATCTTTCCTTAACTGCTGGCCTCTATTCTTGGCATTCTCAATGGCCTCAACTCTCAAAGTAGCTTCAACCGCACTGGCGTAACTGACTGCTCCATAGGCATTCGCTAACTGTTGTATGTCGCTTCTTAGTCCACCCAGAAATCGCTTAACTCGGTCTGCCTCAACACTCACCAGACCCGGAGCAAACCGACTCAACTTACTAAACTCAATCTCATACTCACTAACCGTGAGTTTCCTCTGCTTTAAGTGAATAAAGTCGTTCATTAGCCGGTCCCGTTCAACTGAAGGCAGAAACTTACTTAACAACAGCACCTTAAATGACTCCCAAGTGCAACCTGCCACTAAGCTCTCTTTCTCCCTCAGCCACCAGTTCTTTGCCAAGCCCTTGAGCTGGTAGGCAACGAGCATCACTCTCTGATCGTCCGTAATCCCTGAGTACGAGAACATCTCCTCAATGGTAATCAGCCAGTCATCCAAAATCATGAAATCTGCCTGCACCACAACTAAAGGCACGGGAGGAGCAGGAGGGGCAGGGACAGCCACCCCCTCTGTGGGGTTCTGAGCTCTCGGGGGCTGTCCCTCCACAACTGCTACAAGGGACTGAATCTGAGCCTGCATAGCCACTACCTGCCTCGATAACTCCTCATTACTTTGCCGCAAGCTTTCTACCAACGCATCGCTCTGCGCTCCTGACGTCTCACCCTCGGATTGTGGGGTGGACCTCGTCGCAGGACGTCTCGCCATCCTATATTCGCACAAGCTTTAGACAAATCCTAGCCCATCAACTAGAACGAAACTACCCGGTATAGACAAACACACTTAAATATGAACTTAAACTGCAAAACTTGCTCTGTGAGTTGTCCTTACCATAATGATGTTATGCTTGACCTAAGATGGTTCACCACCACCATACTGACTCAGGTGCCTAAACCACGAATACATGCATTTGTATTCTTTTGACTCAAAACTATGTGTGTACATATGTCATCTTGCAAGTCTTTAGCTTGGCACGTTGTGCTTATGAAATGTTATGTTATGCATGATGTGCTATGCATTCTAAAAAGAGGCCTTAGTGCATGCCATGAGCGGCGTACACATGAAAATGTTATGCATCCCATACTACATAACATTTTCATGTAACGAAAAAAGAAAACGTGCTAGCCGCATTCATGTGGTGAGGTTATGCATCCCATACGACATAACCCTCACATGTTGCCTCCTATGGTGGATCCATATACAAACACATATTATGCATCCCATACTACATAATATGCCATGTATACTTCTTTATGCTCATGAGTGTAGTGTTCGTGCTTCGGCCAAGACGTGCGAATGACATAACGGTGTGTGAATGATATGATGCTAAACACTAATGCTGACAAGGGAAAGGTTGCCCAACCATTTGTCAAGCAACCTCCCTTTGATACCAACTGTCACAACCCGCATTTTCTCAATGGTAAAATCGTATCAGAGTAAGAGAAAACACGTGTCGTGATGCCACGTCGTGCAGGGGATTACTGCACACGCTCAGGCAAAACTCCAGACATTAGATTTTGAGGAAAAACGTTGATTTGATATGAAAGAAAATCAGTTACGGAGGATGGTCGTATCCCTCGGCCCGGTGGATCAGCTAGTCCACAGTTAAAACTATATTTATACGCAGCAGAAAATACTTGGATTCAATTAAATTGACACCCTAAAAGAGCATAAGTGTCCCCGAGGGACGACTTATACGTGCATGACTCTAAGGTGAATATAATAGGTATGAAAATAATGTTTTACGTGGAGGAAAAGTAGTGTCTTTGGTTTAGAAACATGTTATGCATGGGGTACATATAATAACACTTTTAGGTTTTAAAATATCTAGCATGCATCCTAGCATAAATCCTTCCCAGAAGCAAGTAACCAACCTTAAATAGGTAAAAACAACAGTTTAAATTCATATTCAGCATCACAAAAAGCCTCCAGTGGGCGCCAACAACCTGGCACGAACCCACTGGCGAGTATGTATGTCTATACAGAAGAATAAAGAACTACCTCATAACAAACGGGGATCAGCAATCTCAGCTACCCTAGAGGCCACCAACAAGCCCCTCCAAAAGAACTAGCCGCTGAATTGGCTACAACCTGGACCTGAGGCATTCAAGAAAAGAACATCTCAGCAAGGAATCAATCAAAAGTAAATAGAGCAATAGGTTAAGGAGTAAGTAAGATGAGGGGTTTACCAACCCGGTAACAAACTTCTATGAGCAAAAGAAAAAGAGAAAGGCGGTAAGAAAAGAGTACTGTCTAAAACACCGCAGAGCACACCAAGTGCGAGCATTAAAACCAACATGCCATACCAAGAGAGACTGCAATAGCGTCGAGACATATACAAATGCCAAAAGAAAGGAAAGCATAAACAGGAAAGGGACTAACAGTCCTAACACGTGGGTAAGTGGCAGTGGTCAAAACATGGGTCTGAATGCATAACCAAAATCAGACCCAAAAATGGCTAAAGGGTCATACAGTGGCATCTTTAGGGTCCCACACACACCAACCCAAACCGGGGCAAAAAGGCGGTGGCCACAGCTCTCCACATAAAACCACCCCTCCAGAGGCCACCAAAAACTCCACCACCTGCCACGACCCAAGAGTCGGCATGCAGAAATTAGCCGAGCACCCAATGTCCCCCTCCTAGGGAAAAGTCCCACTAACAGTCCTAGGAAACACACGAACCCAAGGCAAAAACGTCGGGTCCAACCGACGCGGCCTCGCACGCCTAATCAAAACCAACCCCGAGTCTCCCTGACCCCAAAACAAGGGCAGTACCCAGTGTCGACACGATGTGTCGACACCACGACAAGCCGGTGTCGACACAAGGTGTCGACACAACCGCTGCGGGTGTCGACACCAAGTGTCGACACCACCGCGGCCGGTGTCGACACAAGGTGTCGACACTGCCGCTGCGGGTGTAGACACCAAGTGTCGACACCACCGCGGCCGGTGTCGACACAAGGTGTCGACATTGCCGCTGCGGGTGTCGACACCAAGTGTCGACACCACTGCGGCCGGTGTCGACACAAGGTGTCGACACTGCCACTGCGGGTGTCGACACCAAGTGTCGACACCACTGCGGCCGGTGTCGACACAAGGTGTCGACACCCTGACTGGCTGGTGTCGACACCAAGGTGTCGACACCCTGACTGGCTGGTGTCGGCACCAAGGTGTCGACACCCTGACTGGCTGGTGTCGGCACCAAGGTGTCGACACCCTGACTAGCTGGTGTCGACACCAAGGTGTCGACACCCTGACTGGCTGGTGTCGACACCAAGGTGTCGACACCCTGACTAGCTTCAGGCACCAGATCCAGCACACTACCCGGAACGAAAACGAGGTTTCTCTCTCTCCCTAGGGTACAACATCCACCGGCAATGGCAGCTACTTGACCTAAACCGAACCAAAACCGTTCCTAACAGACACAATCCCTCAGAAAACTGAGATTTAACTGGAACCTTCTACACTAACCACAGTATGATCGGGCACAAACCCTAGCTTACACCTAAGATCTAAACAAGAAAGAGATAAAGATTAGCTCAAAAGAAAGACAAAGATCAGCTTTGGCAAGGATGAGGGGACACTACTTGCCTCAATACCAGAAAAGCTTGGCCGGCGGCAACCCCCTCTCTCGGATCTAGCCGCAGAGCACCAGCTGAGGAGCAGACAGAGTGCAGATCCAGGCAAGGGCAGTCCAGATCCACTCTCGAAACCAAAATCCGACCGCAAAACTCTAGGGAAACGACGTCCGAAGGCTAGGGTAGGCCGGCGATGCTCTTCCTCTCGTACAGGCAACGGGCGACAGCTTCATTCAAGAAGAGAAGCAGGAAAAGAACAAGAGGGAACCCAACCCTAAAACTGACCCAAGACTATATATATATATACCAGTTTTAATAGTAGACAAATATCACACTAATAATTATTTATACTTAATATCAAAACAACACGAAACCTGAAACTTCTCGGAAAAAGACGAAATTCACGGCGCAGCTAAAAACCCACGCTATGAACACAACTGCGAAGTCGAAATTGGCATTCGACGAGCAAAAACACGGGATAACACCTCCCTAAGCCAAAACATAAGCATTCCCTAAGAGGCTCAGCCGAGCCATCAAACAGACTCCGGCTAGCTGGGGAATCTTGCCAACAGGCTACAAACAGGCTACACAGGGAACCCTAAGAGCTAAAACCACGCTCTACAACGGCAAAAAGCCGGAAATACGCCATCGTAACTGAAAGTCCACCAAGTGTCAACTATGTGCACCTATGGGGGGGGGGATAGGTGACGTGTAGCGCTTTTGCGGAATTTATAATAGTACCTGCACAATAAGAATAAAGAGCACAGCACACAGAAAACACAGGAAATTTATAGTGGTTCCCCGACTTGGGTACATCCACTTTCCCCCTTCGACCTATCTCCTCAACAAGGGACGACTCGGTCACTTCTCCAACGGGATTGAAATCCAATCCCTGCACTAACGGAAGGAGCCCTTCCACACGTGAGAGTCAACACTCCCACAAACCGGGTTGCACCCAACCCTTACAACACGGAACAAAAGTTCCTTTACAACGAAATTAAATATAGAGTGTACACGTGATACAAACTTCTTTTGGAGACTACGGTGTTCCTCTTTGTTCGACGAAGTGTTCTTGAAGTCGATGAAGAGTCTACAACCTTGGTCTCTCTTGGAGAGGATCTCCCCGGAACCGGCGGCGGCACACGAGCGGCGGCTAGCTTCGGGATCGGCGGCTACGATGATGAGCGGCTGCTGAACTTGGAGATCCAAACTTCGTAGCGAAGCAAACTAGGTCTACCAACGGTCACTCTAGGATCGGTCGTCTCGATCGATTCGGACGGGGGAGATTTTCCCGGTCAACAAATCGAGAGACAAGAGATCTCTGGATAGACACGTGAGACACAAGCTTTGCTAAGCTTCTGTCGCCGGAGATTACGAAGGAATCTCGAATGTTGACGGCGACCAGCAATCCCGAGCGCGACGGCGGCGGCGGAGAGGAGTCGCGGAATTAGGGTTACGAGGCGGCTCAGTTTATTTCTCTTTCTCCGTGGTTTTACTGTTCAAAATACTGGAATATATATACTGTAGATAACTCCAATATGACCGTTTGTGGGACCCACACTTGAAATCTCTAAGTCCGGTTCAAACTAGTCCTGAGGCAGAATCCGGTCCAGCAGAATCCTGAGAAAACGCTAAGTGAAAATCGGCGAGAATCGCAAGCGATTCTCGACGAATCGGCGAGAATCGTTAGTGATTCTCGCCGAATCACTTATTGATTCTCAACGAATTTCACTTTGTATGCATGAGCTGCTTGGCCACTGGTTCGGCGAGAATCACTAGTGATTCTCGCCGAATCTTACTTGGCACCGTTTTGAGGTAGCCAGAAGGAGTCGGCGAGAATCACTAATGATTCTCGTCGATTCGGCGAGAATCACTAGTGATTCTCGTCGATTTTTCCTTGGATGAATTTTCGTCTTCCTGCCAGGAGCTGCTCCTTGATCCATCCATGCTCCTTGTCTTCTCTTGCATATGAACTGCCCTGTACTTGAAAGTAAGTGCACTCCAATAGAGAGAGTACACGTAGGCCAACACACTGATCTGCTCAACGAGGGATTACGTCGTGCAGACCCGTGTATATTGACCTACTGCACCCTGACCTTGGTGTGCACATAGCGTGGAGGAACTGCAAGCACAACTTGAAATGTTTCATCAAATACATTGTGAATTCATCTTAGCTTGACAGGTGGCTTCCTCAAATCTGGGTAATCGTGGATACAATACCCAACAGTAACGCCAGCCAAAGATCAAACAAACCACAGAAAAACCGGGGGCGTTACAGCATCTCCTTAGCCAGCACCAGCTCTTCTCCAACAGCAGGGTCAACCCCTCCTCAGTCTGCGGTCTTGGCGCGGACTCAGTTATTAGTGACGGACTCTTTCCAGCCCGCAATGCATTGGATCCTTCAAGAAGCAGTTCTGACCGCGCGGCCTGTTGCAGACTCGGCGGACTCCGTCTCCATCTCGCTCAAGTTACCGTCTCACCGGGGGTAACGTCACCGCAAGCCGTTACCTCCTCGGGCCTATAAATAGCCACCCATACCTCTCATTGTAGGAGCCAGCACCGGCGGATCGCCAAAAGTGCTCACGCTCAGTCAACCAGTCAGCCCTCCTGCGGACTATGAATTTCAGTCCGCACCCGTCTCGGCGACTTAGTCGCGCGGCCTGCCGACCTGGATCCCCAGTCTGCGCGGTCTGCTTCCTTTGCTTAACCGCGCGGCCTGTCAGCTTAGTTCTTCAGTCCGCGCGACCTCCTCTGGCATCCTTCTTCCTTAGCCGCCAGCTTCCATTTGTACCCCTTTATTGCTTTGTTGAAAAGGTGTACGAGCAAGCTGTAACTCTCGCTATTAATAAAAGTAAAGCCCGTCGCAAGAGTGACATTTAAGCCGCGGCGGGCGAAGTCTGCTGTTGTTGCTGCTAGCGGCCCCTTCTCTCTTTCCCTCTCCTTCAGCTCAGCTCAGCGTCCTCTCGGCAACCAACCTGCAAGCACAACCGTCATATTAACCATCTGCTCGACAGCTCCTGATCAACCTCCTCCTCTCTTGATCAACCTTCTCTGTTGATCAAACTTCTCCTCTGCTCTCAGCAACCCTCTCCTTTATCCCCGCAACCTCCATGACAAGCGCTTGCTCCACTCTCGAGCACCCAGAAGTGTCCCTCCTTCTTCCCCGCAACCTTCCTTCCTCTTCCTCTGTTAGCTTGTCAGACCGAACACGCCCCCTCCGTGTTAGTTGCCCCGGTTCCGTTTTCGCGCATCAACACCACCTATGCATGCAAGTTCACATGTTTGTTTGAATACATCCAGGTGAGTTCAGCATCGCTAGGAGATCTAAATTCAGTATTCCTGAAGCTACCGCCAGCGATAAGAACTACTGATGCACTAGTGTAACATCCCAATTCAGCTTCTAGACCCCCTTGGTGTTATTTGACCCACTAGGGTTCCGCGGGCTTGTTCAAATCCCAAATCATAGGTTAATTCCCTATTGTGTGCTATTGACCCAATATGTCACTCAATCCACCCACTGGGCCATATGAACATCTCTGACTTAAATGAGTAATACGCCATCATTTGTGTGTAATTTATCGCATTTGGTTTTGACGACCTAGTTAATACACAAAAAATACATTAACACCCTAAGTAACTCATATTGACTAACTATGACACATTTCATCAAGTTGACCCATTTGAATTGTATAAAACTTGAAATTTCCCTAATTAGGCTAAACGCACACCAAGCTACTCGACTCAATTAGCTCGTCGACACAAGATACCATCGAGCCGCCAATACATTTGAGTAGCTGTATAATTCTATATGAGTAGGAAAAGGACACCTAAAATAGTTTAGATTATTTAATTAATTAAAATAATTGATAATTGAATAAATAAGATGAGAAATTAATAAAAATATCAAATGTTTTCTGAAAAATCTCAAATGGTTTCCAAGACACCCTAAAAATTGTAAGATTGATTTTATGATTTAAAATATATTAATTAGTTTAAATTTATTTTATTTTTAATCATTCTATATACACTAATAAAATTAAAGAAAATATAAAAAACATCCAAAAATTATGAGATAATTCCTGAAGCTTCCTTAGGGTACTAGAATTTTGTTCTTAAAATTTGAAATCAAAATATTTTGTATTTAAATAGTTATTAAATTTTTTGTGCCCAAATAGGAAAATAACCCTCCCCCCCTAAAATTGATTACCTCCATCACCATGCTAATGGCCAGCTGAGGGGAGTTTATTTCTTACCTTTTAAGCATAAGAAGGAGGCATATGTGACAGTAAAAAAGGGAGAAAATCATTTCTCCCCAAGGAAGAGAATTATCTCCTTCCTAAAAAGCATAAATCCACCCCTACCCATATATAAACCCCAAGTGAGGTTGGATTTCATTTTCCCTATCACCTTACACCCCCAACCAGCAATGACCGGAGACCGATGACATTCCAACAAGCCTCCTTCCTCAACTCCGGCAATCTCCACCACCCATGGTCACCCGTCGATCCCCTCTCCTAAATGGCACACATGTAAGTTCTTACGACTCCTCTCTGTCATAAGATCTTTTCTCGTCGATCCTCGCCATCTCCGATCACCGGTGACGGCGATCCCGACCTTGGATAGCTTCAGACCAACCACACCAACCTCCGCTGTCGTCGCGGGTTTCGACCTTGCATGGGGCTTGTGAAGGGGAGAGAGGGACTCCACGACCCTCTGTCATGGCCCTTGAGGCGGAGGATATCGTTGGAATCCGCTCTGGCGACTTCCTCCATCAAAAATAAAAATAAAAATAATAACAGAAAAAAGAATGCAATATTTTTTTCCGGCCATCGCCGGTGGCGGCCGGCCGCTGGTAGCTACCCCACCGGAGCACCCTCCCTGGGTTCTCCCTGTCGAGGTGGTGGCCGAATCTAGCTCACCCATCCTTCCAGGTTACAGTCGTCGAATCTGCGCCAAGATTCGTTCCGCAATTTTTCTTGAGCGGAAACCTAGTCGTTTTTGGAAAATTATATCACTATTAAAACGAATTTAAAATTATCTCAGAGCTAGAATTTAAAATTTTTTGTGAGACACAATATTATAGATAATTTTATGATCTATGACTTTACTGTTAAAAGTTTTCTGATTTGGAATATCTAACTAATTTAATTTTGAGCCCGAAAAGTACAATTAATCATTTTGGAAACCCAGAATATTATTTAGCCTGAAATAAATATTTTCTTGGCAAAATTTAACTACTGTTTTGAAGGCCGTAGATATCAAATCAGATGACGCTTGTGAGAGACACTTTTGTACAATAATATTTTCTAAACACATTTCATGTTTTAAGTTTTCTGAAACAGTGGCTCTAAAATAATTTAAATTAGCCTCAAATATAGTAAAATAAATTTGTAACCGTCGTTATTTGTAAAACAATTATTTTTGATAAAGTTAACCACTGTTTTGAAGGCCGTAGATGCCAAATCATATGATGCTTCTGAGAGATACTTTTATAGAATAATATTTTTAAGCACTTTTCATGTTTTAGGTTTTCTGAAAGAGTGGTCTAAATTAATTTAAATTAGCCTCAAACATATCAATATAAATTTGTAACTGTTGTTACTTGTAAAATAATTATTTTTGGTAAAATTTAATCACTGTTTTAAAGGGCGTTCGTGCCAAATAAGATGATGCTTGTGAGGGACATTTTCATAAAATAATATTTTCTAAACATTTTTCATGTTTTAAGTTTTCTGAAACAGTGGATCTAAATTAATTTAAATTAGTCTCAAACATAGCAAAATAATTTGTAACTGTTGTTACTTGTAAAATAATTATTTTTGGTAAACTTTAGCCCCTATTATGGAGGCCTTAGAGGCCAAATCAGATGATTCTTAGAGAGATATTTTTGTAGAATAATATTTTCTAAAAACTTTTCATGTTTTAAATTTTCTGAAACAATGACTCCAAATTAATTTAAATTAACCCCAAACTTAGCAAAATAAATAGTAAATGTTGTTTACTTATGAGAACTATTTTTGGTGAATTTTGGCCTCTGTTTTGGAGCCCTTAGAGGCCAAAGCAGAAAATGCATGTTAGAGATATTTTTGTAGACTAATATTTTACCTACAACGTTCATGTTTTAATATTCCTAATTTTAAGTTTGTAAGTAAATTTAAATTTGACTTGAACATACCTACATAGTTAAAATTGTTCATGAGAGTATAACCCATTAAATTTAGGTGACGTCATTCCTAGCTCGACCACGTGGTAAACCTCAAGTTGCTAGTAGATTCCTGAGCACTTGTTAACTGTATAAGTCCTAGCATGTCGTCATGTCATTCATTACTAATGCATGGGAATATGGGAGGGTGCATGGATACCGATGTGGCGGGTTCGTCAGCTTCCCCTATTATACACTACGGGAGAAGTTGTGACAACGGACTCTACGATTGTTAGGTGCTGAAGAGGACCGGGGCTAGCTACCCCTTCCACATAGGTTCGTCTAACACCTGTTTGGTTATGTGCCGAGAGGGTTGATCTCCACACAGGTGAGGATGTATTCCCACTGAGAGTACCTAGTGTGCGTAGATGTACGAAGGCCTAGGGAGTTGGGGAGTATCCATAACCTAGAAGTAGGAGCAACCGACCCACTATCATCGTTTGGCCACGGTAGGTGAGGCCTGAGAAGTGAGCTTCTTTTCTTAACAGGTCACTATATCGACATAGGGGAAAGTGATTGTCATATATCATATGAGTGACAGAGAGTTTAAGCATGCATACACAACATACCATATATGCATATACACTAATATGCATTACCTATACTCACATCTTAGTCTGGTGTCATATATCAATTTTGATGATGCTTCTTCTCTCATTGATGCTCACACACTTATATTGTTAGGAAACCAACTCAATCAATTATTGATGTCTCTGCGCTTTTTACTTATTACTGGTCACTGGTACATATATATTGCTTCAGCTATTGTGCTAACTCTTCTTACAGGTTTCCTTCTTGGTACCCACTAGGGGCTGGAGAGGAGCGTGAGATTTACTTGGTCATGATGTGGCTAACATATTTTTGTACGTATCATTTTAGGACCTGATGCGCCTACAATGGAGTAGGAGCAGATGGATGAGCATAGACATGCACTAGTTGGAGAGGAGTTCCCTGAGCTCGCTCGCGAGATTTATGAGGACGTTAGAGTACTACTCTGAGGAGTGGAGAGTATGGGAGCTTTTATCTTCTTATTGTTGGATATTTGTATCCCTTCATGGATTTTTCATTATGGTTATTTATCGTTTCTGCTGAGCTATCTTGTGATGAATTGCTTCCACAAATCTTTTTATTATCTGTGAATGTTTTATTATGATGCGTAGCCTTATCGGGCGAATGTTCTGCCAATTGGGTCATGGGTCAGGTAAGAGGGTGACACCTCTTCGGACACACAAACCTTTTGGGGGGATGCTCGCCTTATGCATAAGGATCTCTCATGGTTTTTGAAAGGGGGGTCCTTACAAATGGTATTAGATATAAAAACGATCCAGATTATAAAAATTATCACAGATGGTCTACCGTGCCACAAAAGGTAGTTTGCAGATGAACTATGCATAAGAAGCGTGGTGGACCGCAGCATAATCATGATGAAATTCCATGCAAACAAAGACCCAAATGAGCCAAACCTTTAACTTAATACCTAGTCTTAGGAATGGCTTGAAGTTCTAATATGTCTGTTTTGATAAATTTGGGCAGGAGTTTCATGAACCCAGCCTCAGGGTGAGAGATGGGGACTACTCTGAGGATACCAATGAGGACATGTACAATCCAGACACCCCGGTTGAGCACTAGGCCCCTCCACTATAAGTTATACGTCCTGCCCCAACAACATTCATGACTCTGATGAATCAAGTGTTCGATCCATACCTCGATTATTTTGTGATTGTATTTATTGACGATATCCTGGTACACTCGGCCTTAGAGGAAATGCATGCCACCCACCTGGAGAAGGTACTCCAAAAACTTCGAGAGCACCAACTGTATGCAAAATTCTCGAAGTGCTAATTTTGGCTAAAGGGGGTTGGCTTCTTGGGCCATAATATCAGTGCCAATGGTATAGTAGTATACCCAACAAAGATACAAGCCATCATGGATTGGCCACAACTTTGTTCTGCGGTAGATGTGAGGAATTTTCTCGGGCTTGCGGGCTATTACCGTAAGTTTGTGGAGGAGTTCTCTAAAAGAGCGATGCCACTGACATCGCTGACAAAGAAGGATGCAAAGTTCATATGGACCTCGCAATGTGAAGAGGCCTTCCATGAGTTGAAAGGGAGGCTTACCTTAGCCCCATACTGACCATCCCCTCAGGCCAGGAGGGCTTCGAGGTATACACAGATGCTTGCCAACAGGGTTTAGGAGTGGTCTTGATGCAAAATAGGAAGGTGGTTGTCTACACCTCTAGACAGCTAAAAGTGCACGAGAAAAACTATGCCACACATGACTTGGAGTTAGGGACAGTGGTCTTCGCATTGAAGATATGAAGGAACTACTTATACGACATTCGATGTGTGGTGCTCTCGGACCACAAGAGCCTCAAGTATGCCTTCACACAGAAGGAGCTGAATTTATAACAGAGGCGGTGGTTGAAGCTCTTATGCGACTATGATTTTGATCTCCAATACCACCCTCGCAAAGCAAAAACGGTTGCGAATGCTATGAGTAGAAACCCTACAACTTTTGCAAGTTGGATGGTGTGTATACCGAGAGACATAGTGTAGGCCCTTAAAGAGATGTGAATCATGGTGATCGCCCCGAGAGATTAAGTTGCGACATCACATCATTTATATTGGACAGAGATAAAATGAAATCTACATGACAGGATCAGGGAAGCTCATCCAGATGTCGCATTATTCGAGGACGAGATTGCCCATTTAAAGGACGAGAAAGAGCACCCAGATTTTCATATAAGAGATGAGATTCTCTACTTTCAAAATAAAATATTTATTCCTTCTGGAGGACATCTTCGACACGAGATTCTGTATGAACGCCATCACACTCGCTACTCCATCCATCCGGGTATCACAAAGATACATGCAGATCTGAAGAAGTCATTTTGGTGGTCAGGGATGAAGCGAGACGTGGTCTCTTTTGTGATGCATTACCCAACATGTCAGCTTGTCAAAGCAGAGTGCAAGAGCCCCACCGGGTTGCTACAACCACTTCCCATCCTAGAGTGAAAATTTGAGGATATATCCATGGACTTGATCCATGGCATTCCTCGCTCTCGGACGGGGAACAAATCTATTTCGGTGGTGGTCGACCGTTTGACGAAGGTTGCAGGATTCATTCCCAACCGCCAAGACGACTGTGTCGGGAAATTAGTTCGTCTTTTCATTGAGAATGTGGTTCGATACTATGGTGTGCCAAAGACCATAGTTTTTGATCGGGACGGCCGATTCAACTCGAATGAGTGGTGAAGCATTCAAGCGTATTTAAGGACCAAGTTGGCATTCAACACAACTTTCCATCTTCAGACGGATGGGCAAACACAATGCACAAATCGAACTTTGGAGGACCACCGATTATGCATGGTGGATAAGGAGTAATGGGAGCGGTACCTGCCTTTAGTCGAATTCTCATATAACAATACATATCAAGTGTGTATTGTCATGACCCCATACGAAGCATTATACGACCGGAAATGCCAAACTCCACTTTGTTGGGGCCAAGATGCAGATCTGAGCGCTCTGGGGCACGTTATCATGGATAATATGACGAAAATTATCCAGATGATAAGGAGCGGATGCGTGAAGCTCAAGATCGGCAAGATAAATACTACGACGTCCGTCATCGACATGTGGAGTTCACTGTGGGTGACAAAGTTTACTTAAAGATTCGCCCTCACCACGGGGTATCCCGACTTCGCCGCCAATGGAAGTTCAGCCCAAGATACATGGGGCCATGCAATATTGCGGAGCGTATCAGTGTAGTGGCGTACAGGTTGGAGCTACCCCCAGAGCTTCAAGGGTTGCATGATGTATTTCATGTCTCTTCATTGAGACGCGCATTATTATGCCCCGAACATGCAATTCAGGAGTCCCCAGGACCGGTAGAACCTGACCGATCTGTGTCCCTCAAGTTGGTGCGAATCATGGATACCGAGACGAAGGTCCTGCGACGAAAGAGTCCCCCTTGTCCGAGTGCAACGAGACAACTGCGGGACCGAGCAGTATACTTGGGAACACGAGGACGAGATGCGAGAACTTTACCCCGGCCTCTTTACGTCATGTAACACATAACAAATTTATATCTCTTATTTAAAGCATAATTATGTTACTTTTCATAAATGTTATGACCCAATCAAATTTTCATGGACGAAAATTTTATTAGACTTTTTAGATTTGTAACATCCCAATTCGGCTTCTAGACCCCTTGATGTTATTTGACCCACTATGGTTCCACGGGCTTGTTTGGAACCCAAATAATAGGTTAATTCTCTATTGGGTGCTATTGACCCAATATGTCACTCAATCCACCCACTTGGCCATATGAACATCTCCGACATAAATGAGTAATAAACCATCATTTGTGTGTAAATTATGGCATTTATTTTTGATGACCTTGTTAACACAAAAAATACATTAACATCCTAAGTAACTCATATTGACTGACAATGACACATTTCATCAAGTTGACCCATTTAAATTATATAAAACTTGAAATTTTCCTAATTAGGCTACACCAAGCTACCTGACTCGATTAGCTCGTCGACGCAAGATACCCTCGAGCCGCCAACATATTTGAGTAGCTGCATAATTCCACATGAGTAGGAAAAGGACCCCTAAAATTGTTTAGATAATTTAATAAATTAAAATAATTGATAATTGAATAAATAAGAAGGAAAATTAATAAAAATATCAAATGTCCTCTGAAAAATATCAATTTTTTTTCCAAGGCACCATAACAATAGTAAGATTGATTTTATGAGTCAAAATAAATTAATTAATTTTAATTTATTTTAATTTATTTTAATCATGCTAGACACACTAATAAAATTAAAGAAAATATAAAAGACATCTAAAAATTTTGTGATAATTCCCGAAGCTTCCTGAGGGTACTAGAATTCTGTTTTAAAAATATGAATTCAAAATATTTCGTATTTAATTAGTTATTAAATTTTTGGTGCCCAAATAGCTAAATACCACCACCCCTAAAATTTATTACCTCCACCACCATGCTAATGGCCAGCTGGGGGAGTTTATTTCTTATCTTTTAAGCCTAGGGAGGAGACATATGTGATAACAATTAAGGGGGGAAGGCATTTCTCCCAAAGGAAGAGAATTATCTCCTTCCTAAAATGCCTAAATCCACCCCTACCCACATATGAACACCACGTGAGGTTGGATTTCGTTTTTCCTACCACCTTACACCCCCAACCAGCAAGAACCGGAGCCTGACAACATTCTGACGAGCCTCTTTCCTCAACTCTGGCGATCTCTACCACCCATGACCACCCGTCGATCCCCTCGCCTAAATGGCACACATGTAAGTTCTTACGACTCCTCTCTGCCCTAGATCTTTTCTCGTCGATCCTCGCCGTCTCCGATCACCATTGACCGTGATCCCGGCCTTGGATAGCTTCGGACCACCCACACCAACCTCCGTCGTTGTCGCGAGTTTCAACCTTGCACGAGGCATGTGAAGGGGAGAGAGGGACTCCACGACCCTCTCTCATGACCCTTGAGGCGGAGGAGATCGTTTGAATCCGCTCCGGTGGCCTCCTCCATCCAAAAACAAAATAAAAAACCAAAAAAAGAATGTAATATCTTTTTCCGGCCAACGTCGACGGCGGCCGGCCACCAGCAGCTACCCCACCGGAGCGCCTTCCATGGGTGCTCCCAGTCGATGTGGTGGCCGGATCTAGCTTGCCAATCCTTCCAGGTTGTAGTCGTCGGATTTGCGCCAAGATTCGTGCGCGGTGTTCATCTTTCCTTGAGCTGAAACCTGGCCGTTTTCGGTACATTTTATCACTTTTAAAACGAATTTTAAATTAAATTAGAGCCAGAATTGAAAAATTTTTGTGAGACACAATATTATAGATAATATTATGATCTATGACTTTAATGTTAAAAGATTTCCGATTTGGAATCTCTGACTAATTTAATTTTGAGCCCGAAAGGTGTAATTAACCGTTTTGAAAACCCAGAATATTATCTAGCCTGAAATAAATATTTTTTTGTCAAAATTCAACCACTGTTTTGAAGGTCATACATGCCAAATCAGATGATGCTTGTGAGAGAGACTTTTGTAGAATAATATTTTTTAAACACTTTTCATGTTTTAAGTTTTCTGAAATAGTGATACTAAATTAATTTAAATTAGCCTCAAATATAATAAAATAAATTTGTAACTGCTGTTACTTGTAAAACAATTAATTTTGGTAAACTTTAATCACTATTCTGAAGGCCGTAAAAGCTAAATAAGATGATGCTTGAGACATTTTTGTTGAATAATATTTTATAAACACTTTTTATGTTCTAAGTTTTCTGAAAAAGTGGCTCTAAATTAATTTAAATTAGCTTCAAACATAGCAAATTTTTTTTTTTAACTATTGTTACTTATAAAACAATTATTTTTGGTAAACTTTAACCACTATTTTGAAGCCCGTAGATGCCAAGTCAGATGATGCTTGTAATAAGCACTTTTGTAGAATAATATTTCCTAAACACTTTTCATGTTTTAAGTTTTCTAAAACAATGTCTCTAAATTAATTTAAATTAGCCTCAAACGTAGCAAAATAAATTTGTAACTGCAGTTACTTGTAAAACAATTATTTTTGGTAAAATTTAAGCACTGTTTTGAAGGCTGTAGAGGCCAAATAAGAAGATTTTTGTGAGAGACACTTTTGGAGAATAATATTTTCTAATCATTTTTCATGTTTTAAGTTTTCTGAAATAGTGACTGTAAATTAATTTAAATTAGCCTCAAACAAAGCAAAATAAACTTGTAACTGCTGTTACTTGTAAAACAATTATTTATGGTAAAATTTAACCACTATTTTGAAGACTGTAGAAGCCAAATCAATGATGCTTATGAGAGACACTTTTGTAGAATAATATTTTCTAAACATTTTTCATGTTCTAAGTTTTTTGAAACAGTGACTATAAATTAATTTAAATTAGCCTCAAACATATTAATAGAATTTGTAACTGCTGTTACTTGTAAAACAATTATTTTTGGTAAAATTTATCCCCTATTATGGTGCCCTTAGAGGCCAAATCAGACGATTCTTGTGAGAGACACCCTTTGTAGAATATTGTTTTCTAAATATTTTTCATGTCTTAAGTTTTTTGAAACAGTGACTCTAAATAAATTAACCCCAAACTTTACAAAATAAATAGTAAATGTTGTTTACTTGTGAGAACTATTTTAGGTGAAATTTGACCCATGTTTTGGAGCCCTTAGAAGCCAAATCAGAAAATGCATATTAGAGACACTTTTGTAGATTAATATTTTACCTAAAACGTTCATGTTTTAATATTCCTAATTTGAAGCTTGTAAGTAAATTTTAATTTGGCTTGAACATACCTACATAGTTAAAATTGTTCATGAGAGCATAGCTCATGAAATTTAGGCGACATCATTCCTAGCTCGACCACATGGTAAACCTCAAGTTGCTAGTCGATCCATGAGCGCTTGTCAATTGTATGAGTACTAGCATGTCATCATGTCATTCATTGCTAATGCATGTGAATATGGGAGGCTGCATGGATAACGATGTGGCGGGTTCGTGGGCTTCCCCTATTATACACTACAGGAGAAGTTGTGACGATGAACTCTACGATTATTTGGTGCTGAAGAGGATCGGGAGCTGGCTATCCCTTTTATATAGGTCCATCTCACACCTGTTTGGTTATGTGCCGAGATGGTTGATCTCAGCACAGGTAAGGATGTATTCCCACCGAGAGTATCTAGTGTGCATAGATGTACGAAGGACTAGGGAGTTGGGGTGTATCCATAACCTAGAAGTGGGAGCGACCGATCCACTGTCACCGTCTGACCACGGTAGGTGAGGCCTGAGAAGTGATCTCCTTTTATTAATATGTCACTATGTCGATATAGGGGAAAGTGATTGTGATACATCATATGAGTGATAGAGAGTTTAAGCATACATACACAATTTAACACCCCCAAAAGGAGCAAGAGGCAAAACCATCGAATGGGCGTTCGACGTACGTCGAACGGGGGTTCGACGTACGTCGAACGGGGGTTCGACGTACGTCGAACGGGGGTTCGACGTACGTCGAACGGGGGTTCGACGTACGTCGAACGGGGGTTCGACGAACGTCGAACCGGCGTTCGACGAACGTCGAACGGGGGTTCGACGAACGTCGAACCGGCGTTCGACGAACGTCGAACCGGCGTTCGACGAACGTCGAACCGGCGTTCGACGAACGTCGAACCGGCGTTCGACGAACGTCGAACCGGCGTTCGACGAACGTCGAACCGGCGTTCGACGAACGTCGAACCGGCGTTCGACGAACGTCGAACCGGCGTTCGACGAACGTCGAACCGGCGTTCGACGAACGTCGAACCGGCGTTCGACGAACGTCGAACCGGCGTTCGACGAATGAGCTTGGCTTCTTTTGATGGACGTCGAACATCTTCCAGTAGTTCGACAAGTGTCGACCAGCATTCGACGAGCATCGAACTGCGTTCGACGAATGTGGTTTCGACGAACATAATGCTTTCGACAAGTTCATTTCTATGTACTAGCGACGCCAGCTGCCTGGTCCAAGCGGTGAGTTGACTTTTCAACTCAAATCGTGACTGTTGCGGTAAGATGAGAAGAGATCGTGTGGCTGGGGTGAAACCCGAGGCCACATATGCAGAGGGCTTGGAATGAGGAAATCATTATTTCCTTTTCTCTCTCTCTCTCTCTCTCTCTTCATTTCATCTCTATTCTGGAGCAGAGAACTCACAGCTGGAGCTAGGGTTTGGGTGGAACTTGTTGAAGTTGCTGGAGAAGATCTTGTGGCTGGAATCAAGATCCGAAACTAGAATCGCGAAGGGGAAAGTGAGGCGATCATTTCCATCCGTTTAGAAAAGCTTTGCCATGACTTTTAAGAGAATTTCAAGGGTAACGCTCATCCTCTTTGGACATGTGAAGTCCTTATTTTGGCATATACATGGAATCCCCCACCAAAAGGTGGAGTGTCAAGGGATTTCCATTGGGTTGATTCATGAAATTCCCAGTCAGTCTTGCATATAGATCCGGAAATGTGTAGTACGGAATAGACATGTTGTGTGAACCCCATCTGGACAGGTTGGTCTGCATTGGTGATGCTTTATTTTGCGTACCGGAGAAGACTCTGCGTATAAATGAGTATTTTGTGGAGTCGGTGGGTTGTGCCTGTGAAGTGGAGCAACATGGAGTACTGGAGTGGAGTTCCAGGAAAATACCATCGAAATTCATGTGATATATGATATGAAAGTTCAGTGTTACTAGCACTGCAGTTGCCCGCAGGGTTTTCTGGATAGTGGGTCCACTTATAGTTGGGGTTGGGTACAAAAAGGGTGTTATATCGCTAACGTCAGACGATAGTGGTTGTCGCTGGCAATAGCTCCCAGCTTACCTTTGATTATGAAAGATAGTCCTCAGAGGACAGTGTGGTTATTGTGAGTTATGCGCTCTTAAAGGCCAGTGAGCCGAAGGGACAAGGGGAAGCCGACCCGCATTAGTCTAGACATTGAACTGGTGATTTGAGCAATGTATAAGGGCTGAACTGTATCCGGGTTATGGTTGTCTAACTTGATTGCCTAAGTTATTGGTTTTTTTAGGATCACAAAATGAGAGTTTTGGCCTATCCGCCATCAAGACTAAAGTCTCCGGTCGTGGGCCATGGAGCATGAATTCTCAATGTTTACCCTGAGTGCACAGAGCGTCAGGCCGTGCCGTCGGCGTTTGTGATATATTAAACTGTGCGTTCCTGCAATGTTGTTTGAGGAACCTGCACATTCCTACAATGTTGTTGTTGTTTTTACAAAGTCGCTAAATAATGTCTTTTACACGTATAGGTGACCGAAGTGGTGTGGAGCAGTCTGCGCCCTAGCATTCTGATGAGAGTACGACACCAGTTGAGGTGCCTACACCTCCTCCGTCTGCAGAGACAATATGCCTAGTTGCTGAGGCGTTGTTTGCAATGATCCAAGCACATCCTGCTGTGATGCCAGGACACGTTTGTGTGAGGCCCGTATCTGATGTTGTTGTTGTAGATCCACGAGCAGCGGAACCGCAACTGAAGCGGTTTATGAGCTTCAATCCTCCTACGTTCGCAGGGGTAGGAACCCCGACGCAGGCAGAGGATTGGCTTGCGCGCGTCAAGAGGATTTTGATGGCGATAAGAACTGAGGAGGAATAAAAAGTCACCTTAGCCACTTTCCTGTTGGAAGGGGAGGCTCGGCTTTGGTGGGACGAAATGGAGCTGCAACACTTAGCGGGCAGACAACTAACAGATGTCTCGATATATGAGTTTTCAAGACTGTTCTTGGCAAAGCACTTGCCATCGGAGCAACGCATAGTCATGGAAAATGAATTCCACCATCTAACTCAGGGAGAAAGTAATGTTGATACCTACTTACATGAGTTTATAAGATTGGGACGTTATCCTGCTCTCGAGTTCGGTGAAGCAGGGGTTTCAAGCATTGGTTGATACTGCTCGTACATTGGAGAAAATATGAAGCAGGTACATGGCAAGAGGGACTTGGCTGTGACAAAGCCTGAGTTCAAAATGCCCTATCCGGGAAAATCGAACTACCGAAGGAAATGGGGTAAGAGATCCAAGTCTTCTACATAGGCTCCATCTACTATTGTGTCTGGAGCAACTTCTAGGCAAGACCCTCGTACCCGTTTTACTTGTGGTAAGGTGGGTCATCTAGCTCGTGACTGTCGGGTTGGTCCGCCAATAGGTAAGAAGAAGAGAGGAGCATCATTTGCTGAAAAGGGAAAGGTATTGGTGGAGTCCTCTGCATTCCAGGCACAGCTCCGAGTGTATAATCTTGGCCAATAGGAGGCCATAAAGCAAAGTGACGTCGGCATAGGTACGAGTTAGATATTGTGTTACTGTTTTTGATACTTCATACCTTGTGTGTTGCTTCTGTATGATGTGTATGTCTTAGGCTTTGTCTTTATTCGGGACTGTCCTACGAGAGCACTGTTTGATACGGGTGCTTCACATTCGTTTCTATCTGTGGACTCTGTGTCACGGATCAGAGTACTGATTCGTATGACGACATATAGTGTGAAGGTGTTATTACCTAATGGATGTGTGATGTATGCGAATAGGAATTGTTATGTGGAGGTACAAATATGAAGTCAAGATTTCATATTGGAAGCATCTGTGCTGCCTATATCGTAATTTGATGTGATCTTTGGTATGGACTGGCTCTCGGAGCAACGTGCCTTTATCGATTGCAATTCAAAGGAGATCACACTAGGACAGAATACCGAGCTAGAGACGAAATTCACTAGCTTCGGGGTATAGCGGGAGTGACCTCTCTAGGATCAAGAACCTGTGGCCCGCTCGCCAATTGTAGCGCCAAAGGAAATGATGTCTAGAAGAATTGCTCAAGGATATATACGCCCAAGCTACCTTGGAGGCGTCAAAGCTGTTCGGAAGAGCGCGAAGTTATTCTTCATGCTTATAAAGGCTGTTGAACCAAAAGCCAGTATGGATCAAACATTTTGAGTGCTTGTGTAACGCCCTGAAACTCAAAGGAGCAAAGGGAGACGTTTTGATGTTCTGATTGTTTCGGAGTATGCTGATGTGTCGAGAGTGGGCACACGGCCTCCGAACGGGCGTGGAGGGCGTGTCGCTTCCTAGCCGCGGGACACTTTTACCACCATGCGACAGCGGGAGGGCGTGACCCGTTGACCGAAGTCGACATCGACACAGTGTCGAGACAAGGCACATTGTCCAAGTTCGACGAGTGCGAAGTGTAGGTGCAACCTGGCGTGTTGAACCTATGGCCCGCTCGCCACGGCCGTGTATCGTGTAGCGCCAAAGGAAATGGCAGAACTGAACGGGCGTGTGCCAGTTCAACTCAGCCCCGAACAGCCGTTCGTTTCCTTGTTTTGAGAATGGGGGATGCTGGAACAGGGACTTTTCTTATATCTTTCTACTTAGAGAGAGAGGAGAGCCAAGGGTGGAAGAAGGAGCAAGCATTGGAGGATGCTCCAAATCACCTCCGGATCCACGGAGGCAACGCTAGTGCGGTGGTTTTCATCCGATTACTTTTCAAGCGCAAAGAGGAACAAGGGTAATGTTCTCTGAGCATTGCTCTCTTTCTTTGAAAAGCCCGCTCTCGCGAGTTTGCGGAAGGAGGCGTTCCTTCGGTAGTCCGCGTTAGAGTGTAAGCGAGAACGGCATCATGATGTGTGAAGACGGATATTATCGATCGGTGATGTTGCATTGAATAAGCTAACAGAGAAGAACAAATATTTGATACCTCTTGTGTTAGTAATGGGAAATTGATGACTTGTTTGATAATAAAGAGACCTAATGTTACGTGGCACTTGTCGTTGGCATAGATGTAGTCTTGGGATCAATCGTGACCCTGCCGGGAAGACAAATTCTAAAGTGGCGGTGGTGGGTCTGGACTTAAAGTCTATTTACTATCAGTTGAGGATTCAGGAAGTTGAGATTCCTAATGCGGTGGTTTGTTGCTTGCAGGTGCAGCTGGACCAACGGTAAAACGTTTGGAACACGCTATGGTCATTATGAGTTCACAGTAATGTCATTTGGGCTATTCCTACAAATGCGTCATCGGTTCTTTGTTCTTTTATAAATGGACCTGTGTAGAATGTTAATGTTTCCATAAGTAACCACCGGTCTGTCTGTGGTATATGGCGTCGGGCCCCGGCCGGAACATTTCGCGAGGGGGTGTGCTTGGACTTATTTGTAATCGTCTTTATTTATGACATTCTAGTATACTCTTAGTCGGAAGAAGATCATACGAACTATTTACGGATGGCGTTGCATACTCTGAGGAGGAACAAGCTCTACGCCAAGTTCTCAAAGTATGAGTTCTGGCTGTCGTCAGTGACTTTTATTGGACATATGGTGAGTGGAGAGGGCATTGCGGTGGATCCATCAGAAATAACAGCCATAAGGGAATGGTCAGTGTTGTCTTCTATGACCGAAGTCAGGAATTTCCTTGGACGGGTGGACTACTACAGATGTTTCGTAAAAAACTTCTCACGGATCGCTTTGCCTCTTACCACACTAATGAGGAAGGATCAGAAGTTCATTTGGACGCCGGAGTGCGCGCGAGCTTTTGAAGAGCTGAAGAGTCGCTTGACCACGACGCCAATCCTGACGTCGCCATGTGGTTCAGACGGCTTTGAAATCTACAGTGATGCATCAGGGAGCGACTTGGGTTGCGTTCTTCTTCAGTTTGGAAAGGTGATCGTTTATGGCTCATGCCAGTTGAAAGTGCATGGGTGGAACTAACCCGTCCATGACTTGGAGTTGGCGACAGTGATTTTTGTACTTAAACTGTGGCGTCATTATCTATATGGAGTGAAGGTGGATATATTCACAGACCATAAGTGCCTAAAGTAACTATTGGATCAGAAGTATCTCAACATGCGATAATATAGGTGGATGGAGTTCCTCGGGTACTACACCTTCCAGATTCATTATACTCCAGGGAAGTGAAATGTCGTCGCAGATGCCTTGAGTCGTAGAACTCCGTCAAGGGAAACTTGATTGCAAATGCATGATGAGCGTTTGATACAGGAGCAGGTAGCTTTAGAGATTTCTTGTGTTGACAAGAATTCCACGGCAAATATGAGTCTGAATTGGACGGAGGTACAATATGACCTTGCAGACAGGATTTGGCGAGCAGCAGAACTTGATGAAAGTTTACAACGCTATGCAGTGGATGGGTCAAATGACCCATTATCCTGGGATGACGGCCTTTTGTGAAAAGATGGTCGTATGTGCGTCCCGATGTGCGAACAGAAAATAACAGACCGAAAAATTGGAGTAATGTAAACTTTATTATCCAAAAAAGTTATCAATTACAATGATATAACCTCCCTTTATAGAATGGAGGAGATGAGAGAGATTACAATTAAGCAATGTGAGACTAAAAATTTACAAGTATGTGCAGCTTTACAAAAAGACAAACCGGACAAGCCGTGCAGTTAGACAAACCGGCTAACCGCCCGACCACCAATAGGAGGAGAGAACAAGCACACAGAGAGCAAGCCGTCACAGGAGACCGCTAGACCGCCCGGTCTCCAAGTCGTCTGACACAAGCCTCCTGACCGCTGAGATACCAAATAGCAACAGCCTGGCAAGCAGATCGGCTAGGAGAAACCGCCAGACCGCCCGGTCTCCGAATAGCAACAGACCGCCCGACCTCCATCCTGCAACACTCCCCCTCAAGCTGGAGCATAGATATCAATCTTGCCCAGCTTATCGCAGATATGGAAAAAGAAAGCGGATACCGGCTTGGTGAAAACGTCTGCCAACTCGTTGTCGGAAGTGACGAACGGAGTGCAAATCTGTTTCTTCAATATCTCTTCCCGAATAAAATGACAGTCGACTTCTTTGTGTTTTGTTCTCTCATGAAAGACCGAATTTTTGGAAATGTATATCGCGGCCTTGTTGTCATAGAACATAGGAAGAGGATAGTTGTAAACCTCTCCTAAATCAAGCATGAGAGCCCGCAACCATTTCAACTCACATGTAGCCGACGCCATGCTGCGATATTTCGCCTCTGCACTAGACCTGGAAAACACAGACTGTTTCTTGCTCTTCCAACTCACAAGATTGCCTCCAACAAATGTGCAGAAACCTGATGTCAATTTGTGATCCCCTTTATCATCAGCATAACTTGAATCAGAGTACGCATCAACCCTTAGGTGACCATTCTTCTGAAATAGGAGTCCTTTCCCTGGTACTGCTTTAATATACTTTAATATCGAAAGGGCAGATTGTAGATGACACTCCCTACGAGCTTGCATGAACTGGCTCACCTTGCCAACATCATAAGAGATGTCGGGTCTGGTTACCGTGAGATAAATGAGCTTGCCCACCGGACGCCAGTACCTCGTAAGATCAGATAGAAGAGGCGAGTCATCTGTCCAAGTTTTGTCTTCTCCAACAGCCATAGGACAACGCGCAGGTTTAGCACCAGTCAATTCTGCCTCCTTTAAAAGATCAAGAGCATACTTCCGTTGGGAAAGGACCATGGAGTTGGGCTTCCTAGAGATTTCAATCCCCAGAAAGTATTTCGGGGAGCCCATATCCTTTGTGACCAAGTGTTGACAAAGGTGTTTCTTTGTCAGCAATACCCCATCCTTCTCATTGCCAGTAAGAAGAATGTCATCAACATAAACCGCAAGAACAACCAGACCAGAGGTGATTTTCCGAACAAACAAGGAGTGAGCTGCTGAGCTTCTTATAAAACCAATGGCCGCAACAATGCCACTAAACTTGTCAAACCAGGCACGGGGACTCTGCTTGAGGCCATAGATAGCCTTCTTTAGCCGGCATACTCGTGTCTCCCCCTGAGCAACATACCCAGGAGGTTGCTCCATGTAAACATCTTCCTATAGATCACCATAGAGGAAAGTATTCTTAACATCCAGCTGCGAAATGAGCCAATCCCTGTTGACAGCGACAGAGAGAAGGACACGAATGGTGCTGAGACGAGCCACGAGAGAGAAGGTATCGAAGTAATCAACACCACATGTCTGAGTGAAATCTTTGGCCACCAGGCTGGCCTTATAGGGATCCACGCTGCCATCGGGATGGAATTTTACAACAAAGACCCAACGAAAATCAACAACATCCGTGCCCAACGGTGGGGGAACCAGGGTCCAGGTCCCTTGTTCAGTGAGGGTAGCAATTTCCTCATCCATGACAGTCTTCCAATGAGGAATAATGAGAGCCTCCTAGTAGGTGAGGTGGAGTGGCGGTCTCAGAGATAGCCAATGTAAACGCTCAGCGAGAAGGAGTCAGACGATCATATGAAACAACAACAGCCAGCGGGTGTTGGGTACACGTCTGCACCCCTTTATGAAGAGCAATGAGTATATCCAGGTCGGCATGTTCCTCAGCAATTGGAGCATCCGTGGCGGAGAGAGTTGGCCCGGGAGAGGAGAGAGACGGCCGCGGAGAAGAAGGAGATGGGGGTGGTGATGAGGAAAGGAGAGAAGGAGGAGACGGTGGAGGTGATGGTGGGAAAAACTCAACGAGAGTAGACGAGGTGGAGGGGACAGTGAGAGAAGGAGGTGGAGGTGGAGTGGGGTTGGAGGAGAAATAAGAAACATTCTCGAAGAAGGTGACATCCGCAGAGACGAATTATTTCCACTGAACGGGATCAAAATAACAGTAGCCTTTTTGGGTAGTTGAGTAACCCAAAAAAATCCATTTGGTGGCACGGGAGTCAAGTTTGTCATGGGTTGTAGAAGGAATGTGCACAAAGGCCATGCACCCAAAGATATGCAGAGGAAGAGGAAAAACATCCTTGCCAGGATAGAGAAGAGAGAATGGAAGTTTGGCCCGGGAGAACTGTGGACGGAAATACGATTAATTAGGTAATAGGCGAGGAGGACAATCATATCCCCAATATGAGCGAGGAACGTGCATTTGTGTCATCAAAGTGCCGGACGACATCAAGAAGGTGATGGTTCTTGCGTCCCGCCACCCCATTTTATTGCAAGGTATATACAAGGTAGTTTGATGAATAATACCATGTTGCACACAAAAAGAAGTGAAAGCATGACTAATATATTCTTTAGCGTTGTCAGAACGAAATATTTTAATAGACGCATCAAATTGAGTTGTAACCATATGATAGAAAGCTGTCAATACAGAAAAAAGTTCTGAGCGATCTTTTAAAAGATACACCCATATACATCTAGAGAAATCATCGATAAATGTTACAAAATATGAACTACCTCAACCAACGGTGAGGGTAGGAGCCAGACCCCAAATGTCGGAGTGAACAAGTTCAAATGATCGGGAAGATCCACGACCTTGCTTTGGTGGGAAGGAAGAGCGGTGATGCTTGCCGAGTTGACATGCTTCACAGTTGAGTGGTGGGCCTTGCAGAGGGAGATGTGGTAGAAGCTGACGAAGAAGATGGAGAGGAGTATGACCAAGGCGAAGGTGCCACTAGAGAAGATCAGTAGAAGATGTAGAGAAGGCGGAGAATGCAGAAACGTTGTCGAGGAAGTAGAGTCCGCCGCTCTCAGTCCCAGTAGCAATCGTCCGCTTGGTGTCCTGGATTCTGAAAAGAATAAGAAGTAGACGTGAATGTAACAGAGCATTGGTAGTTGTTTGCAAAGAGTTGAAACAAATAACAAGTTGCATGGGAACTTGGGCACATAGAGGGTATCCGCCAATCGAAGAGACGGAGTAACTTGAACAACCCATATTCCATTGACCGGTGAGGGAGAGCCGTTCGCAACAAGGACCGGGGGTAACCGATCATGCTGTTGTAGGAGAGAAAAACAGTGCGGATTGCCGATCATATGATTGGTAGCACCAGAATCGATCAACCATTTATCTTGAGTAACGACGTGGGCCATTACCTGAAGATGTGACCGCAGAGGCGGACGACCTCGTAGAGGAAGAGGAAGCGTCGCCAGATGGGCAGAGGTGAGGATGTTTCTTCCAACAATGATCAACCGTATGACCAGTGCTTCTACAATGAGAACACAGGAAGCGAGCAGCACCACGTTCGCTGGAGGGGAGATGGCGGCCACCTAAAGCCACTGCGCTGAGTATGGTGAGCGGAGTTGTCCGATGGAGGAGGGGAGGATAACAGCGGACGTTGAAGCAAAGAAGTGACAGCGGCAATGCGGGCAGCGGTGGCATCCGGGGTGGGAGACTCCGCCTCACCAAGGATTTGTTGACGGATCATGTCATAGGACTCTGGAAGGCGGAGAAGATAACACACAACCAGAAGCTCCTGAAAGTGTTTGTGTTGCTCAGCGAGATCAGCAGAGAAGGGGCAGTTTTGAAGAATTTCGGCTCCGAGAGCCTGAACTTGTTGGTAAGCGGCTGTGGGAGACATGGAGGGACGGGCAAAGAGGTCCGCATATAAAGTATAGATGCGAGACGTCTGGGCCCTTTTGGAGTAGAGAGCTGCAAGATGTAGCCAAACGACCTTGACAGTTTCATCGTGACGGAGGACAGCAAGACATTCATCAGAAAGGCGTGAGTGCACGTTTTGTGATATATCTGCTTGTAAAAATGTTATGCCTGCAGGGAAGGGATACTACTGCCCCGGGAAAGGGGTAAGGTCGTTATAAATTAGTCAGCTGAATGCTGACTGTTGCTTTATTTACCACCATTGCGGTGGATTGTCCCCATGCAAGTGCTGGAGAGAAGAACGAGAAATAGTGGGTTGAAGCCCTTGCAGCTGCTATGCTGGCCCTCGAAGGCTGAATGAAGAAAAGTTTTACTATTTTCATGTGTGGTCGGCCTGCGTGCCGATGTATGTAATCCACACTTCTGAAAGAATAACGGTAAGACCTTAAGGCCAAACATTTTGTGTATTTTGTATACATTCCTGTGAGATATATAAATATGATTGTTTATATATAGTGGGCATTCATGAACGATGAGTTCAGTATTAACCCCTAATTCTTCCGCTAGAATGCTCTGAGTTAGGATGCGTGTACTAGTCTTTGATATTAACTTGTAACCTCGCTGCCTGTTTGTGGCATATGGTGTGTGGCCCCGACCTGGACCCTCTATTATATGTCATGTAACGGAAGGATGTGTTACACACAACATACCATATATACATATATACTCATGTGCATTACATATACTCACATCTTGGTCTGGCATCGTATATGTTAGAGATTGGAGGTTTGACCTCAAGTCGGGCGATTTGCAGTCGAGCGGTTTGGCAGTCTGTCCAAATAGTTTGAATAGGCAGTTTAATTGTTTGGTGGGTTGGTGCATCGGTCTGGTACTTATCCTCTTCTAGCGGTCTGATGATTACCCGCGGATGCTGTCAGGTGGCAACCCGCAGCTGCGGTCTGATGATTACCCGTGGATGTCGGTCATGTGGCAACCCGCAACATCTGTCTGATGGTTAGTCGCAACTGCGGCCTAGTGGCAACCAACAGTTGCAGTTTGGCGGCTTGTCGGGAGGTCTTCCCTGGCAGACTAACGTTTTTTACTTTGTGTTGTTGGGAGTTTTGTTATTCTTTTGCATAGTGTGCGGTTTGAAATTATCAAACCGCATAAGCCGCTCGGTTTGTATTTAGTCTCACATCGTTTGTTGTAATTCTCTCATCTCCCAAGTTTCTATAAATAAAGGGGCATACCTATGCAATCTTTACTTTTTTGAAGCAATAAAGTTTGCAGTTTATTTAGCTCTTTGTCAATTTTTCACATGGTATCAGAGCAAACCGATCATTTGCTTCAAACTAATCGTGGTTTGTTAGTTTAACCACGCTGCCTCTTCCACCGGCTTCGTCTGGCTTCTTCTGTCTTGTCCGGTTTCTTTCCCTCCTCTTCCCTCCCTTGCTTCTCGTTGTGCTAGCGACTTTGCTTCCTTCTGGGCTTTTTTGTTTGCCCGACCTTCTATGCAAACCGTGCATCTCTGTGGCTTGTTGTGTTTGTGCGGTTTCTCTTCTTTGTTGCGCGTTTTGCCTTTTGGTCGCAGATTCTTCTTGGTTGCTGGTGTTTTGTCACCTTGACCGGGCGGGCTCTTCTCTTATCTTTTTTTTGCTCGCGGACTTCTTCGTTGTTTGCTCTTTCTTCTCTTCTTTCTCCCCACATGAGTACCGCTTGTGATCGCGATTTGTTCCTTGTGGCTGGTATGTTGACATCGTGACCACGCGGTCTCCTCTTCCCCTTCTTTTCTCTCGCTTATCACTGCGGCCTCTCACTCCGCATTTGGTCGCGGCCTCTTTCTAGCCGCTTGTGTGTAACATCGTGACCGTGCGGTTTCTCCTTTTTCTGTGACCTTTCCTGTGGTCGGTTTCTTCTGTGCCTTCTTTGCCGACTTATCCTTGTGCGGCTTGTTTCTAACCATACAGTTAGTCTTTCTGCTTTCCGGTTTCTTCTTGCGGATGACTTATCTTCTCTCTTCTACTACTCGTGCTCGTGTGGTCTCCTCTGATAAGTGATTTATTGATTCTGGTGCCACTTGTCACATGACTGATAACTCTCATTTGTTTTCATCTTTCCTTGAGATAAATAGGTTGTCTCTGATTATTGTTACTGATGAGACTTCTGCTCCTGTGCATGGTATTGGACACTGTGCATCTCTCTTCATCTTTGCTGCTAGAGGACACTCTCCATGTCCCTACTTTCCAGTGTAATTTACAATATGTTCATGCTCTTTGCACTAAGTTAAATTGCATAGTTACTTTTACTGACACCACTTGTTCTTTCTTTGATTCTGTCTCTAAGACTACAATTACTACTAGTACTACTTGTGGTGAACTTTTTTATCTTGACCCCGGACGTTGCTCTTTCTGCTTTGTCCTCGGTTTAGCCCTGTGACATCGTTGTCTTGGTCATCCTTCTTCTCGCCTCATTCATCAACTTTTTCCTGAACTTCCTTCCAATGATATGCCTTTGAACTGTGAAGCTTGTGAGTTGGGTAAACATCATCGCACTTCTTTCCAAGCTCGCACAGGTCGTTGTTCTTCACGTTCTTTTGAACTTGTTCACTCTGATATCCGGGGTCCTTCTCCTATTGTTACTATTGGTCAAAGAAGCATGTACTTTGTCACATTCATTGATGATTTCTCCAGATGCACTTGGCTATATCTCTTGAAGGATCGTTCTGAAATGTTTTATGTATTCACTGTCTTTTATAATGAGAACTTCACACAGTTTCGTATGTCCATTCAGGTTATTCGTACTGATAATGCCAAAGAATATGTCAATCATCAATTCTCTGCCTTCTGTGCGAGTAAAGGTTTGATTCATCAAACAAGTTGTCCATATACCTCTCAACATAATGGCACGTTGTTGAACGCAAGAATCGTCATCTTCTGGATGTTGCTCGCAGTATTTCTTTGCAAATGAATGTCCCTCGGTCTTATTGGGGTCATGCGGTTCTTCTTGATTGCTATCTCATTAACCGTATTCCCTTGTCTGTTATTCAAGGCAAGGACTCCGTTTTCAGTCTTATATCCATAGGCTGAACCGTTTCCTTTGTCACTTAAAACTTTTGGTTGTACAATGTTTGTTCACATCCCTTCTCCTGGATGTGAGAAACTTTCTCCCCGTTCAGTTAAATGTATATTCCTTGGCTATTGTCCTACTCAAAAGAGATATCGATGTAATGATCCTCTCCTGCGCAAACAATACGTTTCAGCATATGTTACATTCTTTAAAGATACTCTGTATTTCTCCCCTCCTTCTTCTCTCGTACCTGCTGATACTTCTTCCCTACCTATTCTCTTGGCACCATCGCTAGAGCCGGTTCTTTTCACATCTTCTTCTGTTGCTCCGTCTATTTCTCAGGAGCCTGTTGTGTTGCCCTTGAAGCCCTCTGTGCCTGATCCGGAGCCTCTTCTTTCTTCTGCGAGTGCATTACCTCCTCGAGCAAGTAGCGATCTCGATATTCCAATTGCCCTACGAAAGGGCGTTCGACAATGTACTTAGCATCCGATTGATGTTGTTGTCTCCTATTCTTCAGCTTTCCCCAACTGTCAAGCGTTTTGCTCTTGCTATTTCTTCTACTGTCATTCCAAAAACATATTAAGAAGCTCTTGTTATTCCTCAGTGGAAGCTGTTGTGGATGAAGAAATGAACATGTTAACTGAGAGAGGGACTTGGACTCTTGTCCCCCCACCTCTAGGTGTTGATGTGTTTGGTTGTCAGTGAGTCTTTATGGTTAAGTATCTTCCAGATGGCTCTGTTGAACGGTATAAGACACGACTTGTTGCAAAAGGGTTTACTCAGACATATGGGGTGGATTTCTTTGATACCTTTTCTCATGTTGCTCCATCAGTACTATCCGTGTTCTCTTCTCTGTGGTTGTTAATAGAGACTGAGAAATGTCTCAGTTGGATGTGAAGAATGTCTTTCTTTATGGGAATTTGCAAGAGGTGATTTACATGGAGCAACCTCCGGGGTATGTTATGCTTAGGGGGAGTCTCAAGTGTACAAACTTCGGAAGATGATTTATGGTTTGAAGCAGAGTCCATGAGCCTGATTTGAAAATTTTAGTGCAATTGTTTCTCTTATTGGGTTCAGTCGAAGCTCTGTTGATCATTCTCTATTTATACGCAAGACTACTAAAGGCCTTGTAATTCTTGATGTCTACATTGATGATATTCTTTTGACCAGTAATGATAAGGAGGGCGTTGATCTAGCCTAACGAAAACTTCGACAACACTTTGTTACTAAGGATATGGGACTGCCGAAGTACTTCTTGAGAATTGAGATTTCACAAAAGAGGACCTCAGTTGTTCGTTCACGACGAAAGTATGCGCTAGATCTCTTAAAGGAGACAGGTCTTCTTGACACGAAACTTGCTTGTTGCCCGATGATAGTTGGTGATGATAAAGGCTAGACTGATGATTCTCCTCTTCTCCCATATTTCACTGTATACAGGCGACTTGTAGGCAAACTTATATATCTGACTGTTACTAGACCAGATATCTGTTATGCAGTTAGGAAAGTGAGTCAGTTTGTACAGAGTCCTATAGAGTGTCATCTTCGGTCTGCCATGAAGATTCTGGAGTATGTGAAAGGGTCTGCAGGAAAGGGCTTGTTGTTTCAAAAAATGGTCATTTGAAGGTTGAAGCGTATTCTGATGTCAACTATGCTGATAACAAGGAGGATAGAAAGTCTACATCAGGTTTCTTGCACTTTTGTAGGAGGAAACCTTGTTAGCTAGAAAAATAAGAAGCAGGTAGTGATTTTAAGGTCAAGTGCTGAAGCAGATTATAGAAGCACGACCTTAACTACCTGTGAGTTAAAGTTGCTACGAGCACTTATTCTTGACTTGGGAGAAGTTTACGACCATCCTCTTCCTATGTTACATGATAAAAATACCGTCATTTATATAACAAAGAATCTTGTCTTTCATGAGAGGACAAAGCACATTGAGGTAGATTGTCATTTCATTAGAGAAGAGGTATTGAAGAATCATATTTGTACTCACATCGTCACTTATGATAAAGAACTGACAGATTTCTTCACAAAACCAGTTTCATCTTCAAACGTTTGTAGCAAGTTGGGCATGGTTGACATGTACACTCCAGCTTGAGGGAGAGTGTTAGAGATTGGACGGTTTGGGCTCAAGTCGGGGGGTTTGCAGTCGGGTGGTCTGGCGGTCTGTCCAAGCAGTTTGACTAGGCGATTTGATTGTCTGGAGGGTTGGTGCATTGGTCTGGCACTTATCCTCTGCCGACGGTCTGGTGATTACCCACAAATGCGGTCAGGTGGCAACCCACAGCTGCGGTTTGATGATTACCCGTGGATGCAGTCAGGTGACAACCCACAACATCAGTCTGATGGTTAGCCGCAACTGCGGCCTGGTGGCAACCCGCAATTACGGTCTGGCGGCTTATCGGGTGGTCTTCCTGGCGGACTAACGTTTTTCCTTTGTGTTGTTGGGAGTTTTGTTATTCTTTTGTATATTGCGCTGTTTGAAATTGTCAAACTGCATAAGCCGCTCGATTTGTATGTAGTCCATATATCATTTGTTGTAATTCTCTCATCTCTCCCAGTTTTTATAAACAAGGGCATACCTATGTAATCTTTACCTTTTTAGAGCAATAAATTTTGTGGTTTATTTAGCTCTTTGTCCATTTTTCATAGTATAGCTGCCGATAGGATGAATTATACAATGAAGGGAAATTTTGTATGTTTAAAATGTCATGCATATTTAATTTTGATGCTATTGATTCTCTCATTGATGCTCGCACACTTATATTGTTAGGAAACCAGCTCAATCAATTATTAATGTTTTTGCTCCTCTTACTTATTTCTGGTTATTGGTACATATATACTGCTTTGACTATTGTGCTAACTCTTCTTGCAGGTTTCCTTCTTGGTACCGACTAGGGCTGGGGAGGATCGTGAGATTTACTTGGTCATGATGCGGCTAACGTACTTTTGTACGTATCATTTTAGGACTCGATGCGCCTACCGATGGAGCAGGAGCGAGTGGAGGAGCGTAGCCATGCACCCATTGGAGAGGAGTTCCCAGAGCCCGCTTGGGAGATTTATGAGGACGCGAGGGTACTACACTGAGGAGATGAGAGGATGAGAGTTTTTATCTTCTTACTGTTGGACATTTGTACCCCTTCGTGGATTTTTCATTATGGTTATTTATCGTTCTTGCTGAGCTATCCTGTGATGAATTGCTTCAGCATAAATCTTTTTATTATCTGTGAATGTATTATTATGATTCTTAGTCTTACAGGGCGAACATTTCTGCCAATTGGGTCATGGGTCAGGTAAGAGGGTGACACCTCTTCGGACACACGAACCTTTTGGGGGAATGCTCGCCTTGGGCATAAGGATCTTTCATGGTTTTTGAAAGGGAGGTCCATACAACTAGCTCCTAGGAAACTATCGAATAGCCATTTCCAGTCCTAACGAGGCTCGCCTTATCACGAACCAACACTATAGATTTCACCAGGGAACCACAAAGGTCTCCGCCAACAAGGAACCCTATTAGATCTATCATAGCCATCACCAAATTTGGCTATAACCTCGATTTGGCTTCATGAACAATATCCACAGAAGAAGAAAAGCTTGGATTTAAAGGGGGAAAGAATCTCTTACCTTGAAAGATATCCTAGGAGCCATAGATCTTGGAAAAAAGGTTGAGGATGACCGTAATGATCCAAGAAAGCTTTCAACGATCACGACGCTTCAATCTGAGCGACGGAGCTCCTGACAACACCTTCTTCCTCGAGGGTAAGGAGCACCCACTTTGGCCTAGATCCAAAATTTAAGAAAGAAAAGGAGAATGAGGGATATAGGGTTCAACATTCCTATTTAAACCCTCAGGTGAAATTACAAAGGCCATTTGATGGGGCCTTGAAGGAGATCCAGCTTCTGAAATTGTGGAATCAAAGTCGGTCAACTACCGCGCCGTGATAGGGTACTACCGCTGGGTGGTGTCTTATCTTCTAGATCCCACACATTAGTTAGAAGTATCGTATTGACTAAAGCTCGCTACTGCGCCACGATTAGCACTACTGTCAAGCGGTCGATGTTCCTCCGACACCGACATGGGACGCACGATACGACACGACACACGACTCGTCAATTCTCAAAAAATACAATATTTCAACATGCTGAGACACGTATATTAAATATTCATTTTTTATAATTATGAAAATCCTAAGACATTTAACAAAAAAAAAAATTAAAATTAACAAATATTCAAATAAATAAAGTCATGTTTAAATATTATTCATCAAATGTTATAATGCAAAACTTAAGGGTATTTGGAAAAATGCATCCCAGAAATATCGACTTTTAGCAAAATACACCAAGAAAGTTTAAAATTGGTAAAATGCACTCTCAAAGTGTACATTTTGGTCATTTTATTTTTTGCATACTGTGGGTGCACATTGCCAAGAAAAATCACTTTGAGTGTGTATTTTGCCAATTTTAAACTTTCGGGATGCATTTTGCCAAAAACCGATATTTCCTGAGGTGGACTTTGTCAATTACCCAAAACTTAACAAATGGTCAAAAAATGATAGAACATTAACAATTATCATATATATCATCAATAAAAATAAGGGATTCTCAAACAAACTTTTTTCCATACTTTCAATCTTTCTTTTTCTAGAAAAAATATCTACACCACTAATAGATCCATCTTCACTACTTGAAATGCTAAAAGGAGAGTAAAGACACTTCCAAGATAAATTGTCACCCGCCTCACCATGAGTAGCTAGCTTAGAGACGCGTGTGTCCAATTGAGCGAGACATGCAAGTCCCGCATGAGCCTGTGTGTCGCACTTCCGATACGAGTGTTAAATAGTTGTGTCAGAGAGTCGGACAAGTGTCAGACTCTCCGACCCTGACGCGTTGAGCATTTTAAAATGCCGATGCTTTATATCAAGCGGTATCATATCGACTAGAAACATCATGCAACCTGCTGCCACGACCAACACTACTGCCTGCAATAACCTCTAATGCATCGCGTTAGCTCCCAAAATCTTATCTCACCTCTTAGGAAAAATTCGGGGAACTACATGAGGAGCCAGAGTGCCACTGATTGCCAGTAAACAAGAGCTCACAAGCTGCATCGAGGAAGTCCCGTCATGTGCCCGGTAGTATATAAGAACTTGCCTCTTAAAATCAGAGTTGAGCTCGACACGTAGAGACTTTTTGGGAACCTTTATGGGGGGGGGGGGGGGGGGCAGCGTCCCTCTCTTTGAGTTTCACGAGGGTCCTATTTACAGGCCATCCAAAGGGTGCTTGAACTCCAAATAGCCATCCCCGCATGAACACCAAAAATCCAAAGCTGCAACGAGGAAGTCCCGTGATGTGCCCGGTACCCAGCACCTAGCATGGTGTGCTCCTTTGGAGGTACGGGGGCTCATCTCTAGGACGAGTCCCCCCTCAACAAATACATGTTGTACGACTTGTAT
Organism: Platanthera guangdongensis; assembly: GCA_039583875.1. Classification (NCBI taxonomy): domain Eukaryota; kingdom Viridiplantae; phylum Streptophyta; class Magnoliopsida; order Asparagales; family Orchidaceae; genus Platanthera; species Platanthera guangdongensis. The sequence goes on from CM077165.1 coordinate 143,495,311, forward strand.
ATGATTTTAAGGCGAACGACTGTAATGTTAGAGCGCTCAAATATGACTTATATCGTGTGAATTTGACTTTCGAGTTCGTGAATCTGACTTTAGAGATTAGAGCATGCAAATATGATTTAAGATCACACGAATCTGACATTAGAGTGCGTGAATCTAACTCTAGAGTGCACGAATCAGACTTTAGAGCAAGCAAATCAGACTTTAGAGCAAGGAATATGACTTTTGAGTGCGGTACTCTTACTTTATAGCACTCAAATATGACTTTAAAGCACATGAATCTAATTTTAAAGCACGTGGCTCACACTTTAGAGCGAACGAATCTCACTTTAGAGCGACAGAATATAACTTTAGAGGTCACGAATCAGACTTTAAAGCTCACAAATATGACTTTAAGAGAATCTAACTTTAAAGCGCTCAAAACTGAATTTAGACCACACAAATATGATTTTGGAGAGTATGAATCTTACTTTACAACACCCAAATTGGACTATAGTAGTTTAGTGCAAGCGGATCTAACTTAAAGGTGAGTTTTTAGGGTTTATGATATAAGCTACTCATTGTGCCGCAATAGAGTCCCTCTTTCACACCCGCCGCCGAATCTCGCCGCTCCTCAAAACCGCTCCTCAAGGTCGGTTTTCCTTTGTTTTGCAAACAGAATTTTCTCCTCCCTCGCGACGGAGCGCGAGAAACCCTGTCGCGACAGTCGCTGCCGGCGGCAAATCTCCTCCTTCCCGACACTCCCTACCGGAAAACGAAGCTCCCGGCGCCATTTCTGGACGCGCATCTTCTTCTTCCCCGGGTAAGGTTTCTTGTAGTCGCGATTTTCCCGGCGCCGAGTGGTTTCTTCCCTTTCGCGATTTTCCCGGGCGCCAGTTTTTTCCTTCCCTGTCGCGATTCAGGCGCCGCTAATGTTGCTGTTTGTTTCGAGGACAGTGGAGGTGACCCATTTGCTGTTTGTTTCTAGGGCAGTGGAGGTGACCAAGCTCTAGGGAGCTCTAGGGCATTGGTGCTTCTTCCCCAAGCACAACCATCTGGCTCTAGGGTAGTGGAGGTGCTGCTGTTTGTTTCTTCCCCAGGCCCTCCACACATTTAGTAAATATGAAATTTCCATATCAAACTGAAAATCATGATGCAAACAAACATACGTTTTCGTTTTGTCATCAGAGCTCGTTGGCGGCATGGACGACTGCCACCTGAAGCCACCAATGCTCCGGTCGGTAGTGCGTGATCTCCTACCCGATAAGAAGCGGCCTTTCCCAAGCCCCACAGATCTCCTCAGCGTGCTATCACACGTTCGTGCCCATGGACTTCTCTCTGAACAGCAGATGGGCACCACTGAACTCAAACTTGTTGAGGATTGGAGAACCGCCGTCGACGGCTGGGTCGAATACATTGTCTCATTGGCCTCAAGCAAAACGGTAGCTTCTCATTCTATTATTTTTTCCATCAAAATGTCACTTAAAAGAAAAAAAAACTCACTATGTAGCTGGGTATCTTCCAACTCAAATTTTTATTAAATCTTTGCCTTGGATTTTAATGATCTAGCCTGACAAGTGTTGGGCTGGAGTTTGTTTTCTAGGGTTGACATGTGAAGCGTGCTGCTCAGATCGTTTTGAGTCATCATACACAATTTGGTTTCCGCATCTTCTGGAGAACATTCAGGTAACACATGAACATTATGGGTTGTTCTTTGCTCTTTATTAGCACTCATACTCATTGTGTTGTTTCTTCCCTTTCTACTGATACAAGCAGTCTCCATCCAGCACCCATATTGTTAAAGTTGCTTGTTGTTCTTCACTGTCAGATCTTTTCACAAGGTTAGTTGACTGACATTTTTTTTGATTCTTGTAGTTTCCTGTATTTCTAATTTATACCCAGTCAACCACAATTTTCCAAGGAGATAATTTTAATCATGAAATTTATGTAAGACTTGTTTTTTCTTGGGCAAGATTTCTATGAGAACTTTGAAAAATGTTTTAACTTCAGTTCAGGTAGCTTAGAAGTTAGAATATTGTTAGCGGATATTTGTTTTGCAAATCTGGTAAGCTGAGGAAGGAAATTATAAGTTAATACTTCTAAATTGGTTTCATCTACATTGTCATCAATGTGGGAATAGAATGTGTTACGGATATGCACGACGAGGCACAGTCATGACGGGTCTACAAGCGGGGAGAAGCCGGTTATGGCAAGTGTCGAGAATAATTAATATTAAATATGTTGCTATGTTTGGTTTATGCACTTTCAATAATTTCTGTTATTTCTTATTTTCGTTATTTTCTTTTGTATTTGCTCCTCGCCACTATAAAAGGGCATATGGAACTTGTATTGTTCTTTATCTTGGATGTGTTTTGAAAATGGTTGCTCCCTTGTTTCATCTCTAACCTAATCTCCTTTTTCTCCCCCTCTCACCGCCGACTCTTCCCCTAGTCCGGATTTCTTCTCGAACCGTAATATTTGGTCTGACCTGCCGCTTCGCCCTGCTGCTATAGCCGCCGATGCTCCGCCCTAATCCTGTTTTGCAGTTCTTTGTTTGCATACCGGCCGCCCTCGCCGCTCGATTCCGCGACAGCAGACTCGTGCCGACCTTTGTTTCCGCGACATCACCGACGAACGACCTTCGTTTCCACGACAACGGACCCGCAACGATGTTATGTCTTGGATAACAGATTCAATGCAGGAGTCTATCGCTCGCCATTACCTCTTTATGGATACTGCCATGGATATTTGGCGTCGTGCTGAGACCACTTACTCTCGTAAGGGCAATGCTGCTCCGATCTTCCAGGTGCGGCGGAAGATATCCTCTCTTCGCCAGGGTGATCGCCCCCCTTCCGTGTACTACTTGGAATTCAACCAGCTATATCAGGAATACGATCATTTTGTTTCCCTCATATTTGTTAGCCCTGTTGACGAGGCTATGGTCCGTGCGAGGGAGGATCGCGACCAGACATTTGAGTTTCTCCATGGCCTCCATCGGGACTTGGATCAGATTTGTGTTCACATTTTGGGCCGTCTGCCATTGCCCTCTCTTCCGGAGGTTTATAGCATTGTCCAGCAGGAATTTGATTGCCGACGGTCCCTTCAAGATTCCACTCCTGAAAGTTCTGCTCTTGCTGATGGTACCCCTTCGTTACCAGGGGCTCGTCCTCTCAGTGATTCCAAGATGAAGGGTTCTAACAAAGACCATCTCCTCTGTGATTATTGTGGCTAGCCCCGTCACACCAGAGACACCTGTTTTCGGCTCCATGGTTTCCCTCCATCGCGAGGTGGTGTGTCTTCTCGTGATGGTCTTGGCTCTGGCCGTTCTGCTGATCTCTCATCTCCTCGGTCTGCCCATCTCACAGATGCTACTGTCGATCCTTCTTCTCTCCTGCCGGATACTTTCTCAGCCGATGAAGTTCTCGCGTTTCGCCGCATGATGCACAGTCTATCTTCGGATGCTTCTGCATTGTCTTCCTCTGCCCACACTGGACCACCCGGCGCTCACTCTGCTGTTGCTTCTTCCTCTCCTTGGATCATTGACTCCGGAGCCACTGATCATATGACTGACTCTGCCTCAGGTTTCCTTTCCTATACTTCTCTTTCTGGTCGTGATAAGGTGAGCATTGCTGACGGTTCCCTTTCCTTTATTGCTGGGAAGGGTTACATCTCCTGTTCCTCTCACCTTATCCTCTGTCTTACATGTTCCCAATTTCACTCGAAATTTATTATTTATTAGCTACCTGACTAATTCTATGAACTGCTCAGTAACTTTTCATCCTTTCTCTTGTGTGTTTCAGGACCTGAAGACGGGGATGGTGATTGGCTATGGTAGTTTGGTCAATGGTCTGTACCTGCTTAACTCCAGCCCGGTGGCCCCTCCTCAGGCTTTCCTTTCCAGCACCTCAGATCTTTATTCCTGACACTGTCGCTTAGGACATCCATCTATCTCTGTTATGAAACTTATGTTGCCTACTTTGTCGGCTACTGTTTTTACTTCATTTGTTTGGGATGTCCGTACTGCTAACAAACATTGTCTTACTTCATTTAATCATGTTTCATTGCCCAGCTCTACGTCTTTTGCTTTGATTCACTCAGATGTTTGGGGTCCTGGACCCGTACCTTCTATTTCTGGTTGTACTTGGTTTGTCACTTTTATTGACTGTTTTTCACGTATTACTTGGTTATACCTACTGCCAAACAAGAGCGACGTCTTTCCCACCTTCAAAAAATTCCATTCCATGATCTTCACCCAGTTTAACGCTAAAATTCAGATACTTCGTAGTGACAATGACCGTGAATACTTAGATTCCCGGTTTGGGGCATATCTGGCTGATCATGGTGTTGTACAACAGACTTGTGTTTATTCACTTGCTCAAAATGGGGTGGCGGAGTGGAAGAATCGGCACCTTCTGGAAGTTGTTCGCTGCCTTCTGTCTACCATGCATCGTCCCAGGTATTACTGGGGGGATGCTGCTCTTACGACTACATTCCTTATCAATCGCATGCCAACTCGTGTACTTGGGAATGACACCCCCCTTGGGGCACTTCGCGTCCCTTCCTCTCCGCTCGTCCCTAAGGTGTTTGGGTGTGTTTGCTTTGTCCACATCCATCATCCTCCTCCCACCAAACTTGATCCTCGTGCTCTCCGGTGTGTATTTATCGGTTACTCTTCTACTCAGAAGGGGTACAAATGTTTTCATCCTCCTACGAAGAGGGTGTTTGTCACCATGAATGTCACGTTTCGTGAATCTGAGGCCTATTATCCTGCCTAAGGTACCTCTTCCCCTATGACCTCTTCCTCTTTGGCCTCCCCGTCTTTACCTCTCCCTGTTCCTCCTTTGTATCCCTCACTTCAGGGGGAGCCTCTTCCGTCGGAAGTGAGTGATATCCCCACTACTATTTCTCCTATCATTCCCCCTTTGCAGGTGTACACTCGAAGGAGAAAGATGCTCAACGACAATCATGACCTGCTACCAGAACAATCATTGGACCCGGATTCAGGGTCTTCTGAGCTTCCAATTGCTCTCCGCAAAGGTATCTGGTCTTGTACTAAACACCTCCTTTCTAATTACATTTCTTATATATCATTCTCCACATCCCACAAGGCTTTTGTGTCTTCCCTTGTGCCCATTCCTGTTCCGACATCCTGGCAGAGTGCCCTGGAGAATCCTATGTGGCGAGAGACATTGTTTGAGGAAATGACTGCTCTTTAGAAGAACAACACATGTGACTTAGTGCCTCTCCCTTCTCGGAAGAAACCAGTTGCATCCAAGTGGGTGTTCTCTGTTAAACAAAATCCACAAGGCATAGTTGAAATGTGTAAAACACGATTGGTGGCATGTGGTTACACTCAAACACTTGGGATCGACTATTGAGAAATGTTTGCACCTGTAGCAAAGATGAACACTATCAGAGTTCTCTTATCCTGCGCTGCTTGTAAAGGGTGGGATCTTTGACAACTTGATGTCAAAAATGTCTTTTTTCATGGGAATTTGGAAGAAGAAGTGTATATGTCTCTACCACCAGGCCTTACTCCCAGGAGCTCAGTGAGACTCGTTTGCAAGTTAAAGAAGGCCCTATATGGACTGAAACATTCTCCACACGCGTGGTTTGAGAGATTTCATAAAACCATGTTGTCCTTTGGATATTACTAGGAAACTCTGATCACACTCTATTTATCAAGCGCAGGACTAGTAAACTTACTGCTCTCATTGTGTATGTTGACGATATTGTTATCACAGGTGATGATGTTGAAGAAATCACGCTTCTAAAGAAATAATTGGCCACTGAGTTTGAGGTAAACTACCTGGGTGCTCTCAAATATTTCTTGGACATTGAAGTGACAAAGTCCAAGCGAGGGATCTTTATCTCTCAGAGAAAGTATACTCTGAATATCCTTGAGAAAACTGGGATGAGTGGCTGAAGGCCTGCGGAAACCCCTATTGAAGCAAATCACCGACTAGGCCGTGACGATGGTGAAGAGGTTGACGATATACCTGAGTTTTAGAGGCTTGTAGGAAGATTGATCTACTTGGCTCATACCCGTCCAGATATAACTTATGCTGTGAGTGTAATAAGCCAGTTTATGCACGCTCCTAAGGCTCGTCATGCTGATGCTGCCAATAGAATTCTCCGATACCTCTAGTCCTCAACAGGGAGTGGAGTTCTGTTTTCCTCCAATTCATCCATAAACATTGAGGTGTACACTGATGCGGATTGGGCCGGGTCTATAAATGATCGACGATCTACCTCGGGATATTGTTCACTGGTTGGTGGAAACCTTGTTACCTGGCGGAGTAAAAAACATGTTGTGCCAAGATCTAGTGCTGCAGCAGAATTCCGTGCTATGGCCCATGATGTATGTGAAGGCCTCTGGCTGCGATCGGTACTGAATGACCTGAGGCTTCTTGGAGATGAGCCCATTCGGTTGTATTGTGACAACAAGGCTGCTATTAACATCACACACAATCCTGTCCGGCATGATCGTACAAAGAATATTGAAATGGACCGTCATTTCATCAAGGAAAATATTGACAAAGGGCTTGTGTGTACTCCGTTCGTTCCATCAGGTAGACAACTTGCTGACATTCTCACGAAAGGTTTAAGTGAAAGTATCTTTGGAAGTATGGTTGTCAAGTTAGGCATGATGAACATCTCACGCTCAACTTGAGGGGGAGTGTTACAATATCATATTTATTTGTATGGGTTATTTCTTTGTATTGGTGGGTCCATCTCTATATAAAGAGGGGACAAGCCTCATTGTAATTGTAATTGCAAGTTATTCAACATTACCGAAGACTCTACCTGAATGTGATTATTATGCATTAGTATTTTTTAAACTCTTTATTGCTAGTGTAGATGTCGGTGATGCATCTCATTCATATAGTCAACCTCTACTTTGCTAGACTTGTCCGAGGTTGGAAGTATGGCCAAATGTTAAGTAGAACCTATTGTTTTGCACATATTTCTTTTATCTTGCAAAACACTTGATCCACAAACCCTTCTTTGTTCCATTAGTTATCCGCTAGCTTAATGTAAATTATGGTGGAACTACAAGAAATGAACTTAGGTGCTTGTTTTTGTGATTTTTTTTGTTTCTAACTCTCTTACAAAAGTCACAGTTCTCTCTCTTACAAAAGACACAGTTTTCAATAACGTAACTAAATGAATTCCTTCGCTGCACCTTAATAAGTGTCGTGCTTCTTTATGTTGTGTCAATTCTCAGCTTTCTTTCTTTTTTAGATGAAATAATTTCAATGATCTTTAGTTGTGTACTTGTGTTCTCACTTTATTTCTATAAACGCGTGAGTTTTGATGGATTCAGTACATCAAACCATTTTAAACATTTGCTGATGTGTCCTCTCCTTGCATCTGATGTGATGTAGTTTGCAAAATATTTGTTTAGCAGCATTAATTATTTAATTTAAGAGGAAACATGTTTATTGACATCTCTCTTTGTCATCAGGTTGTCTCACTTTCCAAATCTAAAAAAAGATGGTACATTGTATGCTGGAAAACTTACCCAGCCAATTCTGCAGCTGTTAAATGAGGATGTTGGGGAAACTATTTGTGTAAGGTTCCTTGAATAACATTTATTTATATTTCTTTGATGGCCTTCCGTATATAATTCATACTTATTTGGTGTATTGTGTGTTCATCTAGGATGCTGCATTGAGTTTGTTATGCACAATTTTATCCTTCTTTCCGTCATCCATGCAGCGTCACTATGAGACTGTAAGCAAAAGCAGTTAATCTCTCCCGTTATTTTCATTGCATACTGCCAATCTTCTCTTATTATATACTTCTTCAATGTCGCATCATTATGGCTTTATAAGCCATCAATACTGTTATTATTGCATTCAATAATGATATCTTAATTAAAAAAAATATTTAAACATTCTTGCTGCATATCTCATAGCTTATAGTTGTAAAAAATTTGAAAGATGTATGGGTGTAGAAAAGCAAACTAGATGATCATCTTTTTGTGAGTTCAGTGTTTTTATTATCTTCTTTAATATCAGTTTTTTTAAAAAATATTTTTCTTGTTTTGAATGGGACCACACAGCCTTGTTATGTAACCATTATAAACTATATGATTTACGGTACTGATTTATGCTTTTTGAAAGTCAAGTGGATTCAAATTAGACCTTGATGATTAAAGTTTATTGAAAGTCCTCAAATACGATGTTATATGGTTCACGTGATTTCTTTGGAGATCATACAAACTCAAAATTGTAAATATTGGATGTCAGTGATATGTCAGATTGAATTTTTAAATGTTAGACGTCGGAGACATGTTAGGGACATTCTAAAATATTAGATGTACTTATTTTATAAATAAAATAAACACGTATATTAAGTATAATTATTTGTTCTAAAAAGAAAAAAATTAACACTATGCTTTATAGCAAAGGATTTAAAAGTTAAATAAATGAGTTAGAACTTTTTCACATTTTCCGTGATATGAAATAAGTAAAATATAGTGTGAAATAATTATACAAAATTAATTTTACGAATAACAATGAGGTTTATTCACGACTAAAGAGAGTGGGAGGAGTTGGATCTGGCGGCCGGTGTAGACAATGGAAGGAGCCTGACAGACCATTTGATACAAACTGAAGTGGATGATTGTATTACAATACAAATGGGCTCCTCTTTAAAATGAGATACAACAAAATCCAATTTAAACTAATACTCACGCTACTATGAGTGTGTTTCATGCGTTTTGATTTTTCTCTAATACCACACAACCTTGAGAATGCCAAAAATAATTCACGGTAACACCCTACCTTAGACTTCCAACCTATGACTCAGTCACATACTTCCAATTCCGTAACCTCACAGAAGAAAAAGTCTTTAGCTTATACAAACAACTACAAAATTCAGAGATATTGATGTGGAACGGAGTTGCAGACCCGCATCAGAGGACAAGTTTTGGGCCCGTTCGGGACCGATTGACTATTTACCATATATGACATTTCCGGATCAATGATTCGACTCCACAGATGCGTTCGACTCGCCGTTTACCTACGATTTCATATATTACTTTGTTGTTTTATCTTTTATTTTCATGTATTCGGGCCCTCCACATCCCGGCCAATCGTAACCGTTGATGTCATGATGCCCTAGTTGTACAACCCCGTATCCGGCGAGTGGCGTCAGCAAGAGTCGGTCCAACCATTTTGGCGCAGTCCAAGTTCCCGGTGAATCAGGAGGGGGCCAAGCACCTTTGGTGCTGCCCGACTCGCCTGGGTTGGGGGTAGTATAGAAGGGGCGAGTGGAGCGGGCGGGCTTGCACTCGCCCCTGACATCTCGGCATGTAGCTGGCGAGTGGGGCAGGCCGAGCCCGCACTTGCCCTGGCCCTCGAGGAGGTGGCAAATGCCAGCCTCATCAGGCACTCGCCACCCCAGGCGAGTGGAATTTCATGGACCACTCGCCCAGTCATGTATCCTTTACCATTTTACTCCCGTTGGCCTGCCCATAGCCTTTCAGAACAGCGGAGTTACGCTGTTGACAGTCCAATTTGCACTGCACATAGCTGTTTGGAATATCGGAGGTTGGCTGTTGGCAGACCGTTTTCAGAAAAACTATAAATAGACCCAAGGGGATACCTCAGAAGGCATGCTTACTTGTGCCCTGGTCTTCTTGCGCTTTTTGAGGTATCTTTAGCTCAGCACTTGACTAAGGAGGGGAAGCGCTCTAAGATCTTCTAGTTGTGTGGTGGGACCTCCGTGCTGGAGCCTTGAGTCTGTTCCTTGTGCTAAGTCTTTGATCGTTTAGCTTGTGAGAGAAGTAAGTGTGCGATCACCCTTTCCCAAAGGTCGAACTCCACAGAGACCGATCCCTCGGTTTCAACATTTTGGTTCGGTGAGCGTGAAGAGTGATCAACACCAAAAATCTTTAGTGAGCTCGATGACTGGAGGTGAAGGACAAGGATCTGACAGGGCCGACTCGCCACCTCCCCCTCCACTCGCCACCCTCGGGATCTTCGAGGATTTCTGGCAAGAGGTGATCAGCCTCGTCAAGTTCGCACTCGGCACGCGCGCCGAATGCTCGATGCTAGTAGTCCAAGTTGCCACTGCCCCAGCCCAGGGCGAGGACACTCCGACGCGGCGAGCTGGGAAGGAGGTAGCAGAGGAGGGGAGGGAGCGAGATTTGCAGGGGCGAGTGTTGTTCCCCGGCTCGGCAAGCGGTGGCCGGATCGGCGAGATGGGTGTGCAAGATCCCCCGGCTCGCCCAGTATGGGAGGCAGCCCCTTCAGTGAGTTGGTTTCATCCGCTCCGGTTCCAGAGGGGTTTCGGGAGCCGCAGATGTCCTACTACACTGAGAAGGATGACCCGGTTCAGCACATCCAGTGATTCGAGGATGTGGTTTCGATAAGGCAAATGTCGGATGTCTGTAAGTGCAGACTCTTCGCCATCACCCTCAAGGAGACGACAAGAGATTGGTTCCACCAGCTACTAGCCAGCTCTATCTACTGCTTCGAGGACCTACGCCGGTGTTTCATGTTAAGATTCACCACTTCCTAGAAGTGGAAGGAGTCCGAGTCCCTGCTCCGCATCAAGTACGTGGTGAACGATACCCTAGGGAGCTATGTGGACCGGTTCCAGGAGGAGGTCCTCCAGGTCCAGATGCCAGGGCATACCCTGATGATGACCTTCACCCTGGGGCTGCAACAGAGCTTCTTCGGGATGGAGCTAAAGAGGGTGTCTCCTCTCTCTTTTGAGGAGTTGATGGAGAGGGCAGCGAGGGAGGTCAACGGGAAGACATCGAACCCAGACTTTGCTCGGAAGTTGGCCAGGTGGGCCACGGAGGAGGAGAAAGTGCCAGAAGGTGGCATAGGTGAGGAGGTGAGGAGAGCTGAACCCCGGCAGAAGAAACAACAGCAACAGCAGCCGAGGTGGGGCCGCCAGGAGCCGAACAATCGGCTCAGCTGGAGGCAGTAGGAGTGGCAGGACCAAGGCCAGCAGAGAGGTTTCCATGGAGGAGACAACCGCCAGGGGGGCCAGGGTCAGTTCTACCCCCCAGGCTGGAGGCAGGGCCAAAGGCCTCCTCTCCCCGATCAACGTCAGGCTATGGCGATAGCCCAGGGGAAGAGGAGAGGCCAGCAGAGGAGAAGGCGGGAAGTCAGGGTGGAGTTGCCCTATTGCGACTTCCACCAGGAAGAGGGTCATGTCACGACCGCGTGCCCTAAGTTCCTCGAGATGAGGGGAAACAGGGAGCAGCAACAACAACCCCACCAGGAGGTGCAGATTGAGGAGATCCTGCCTAGTGGAGAGGAGGACCGGTGCGAGGATAGGGCCGATGTTGGCAACCGAGGAGGGATCAGAGTGATCCACCGCGGGGGGGGGGGGGGGGAGTTGAGGCTGCCCGGTAGGCGATCTGCATACTATGTACCGCCGGAGAGTCGCCTCCACATCTCTAGCCCCACCCCCGGAGGAGAAGATCACTTTCTCCAGGAAGGACATGCCGGATCATGAGGATCCTTTTTGCGACGCATTGGTCATCCAAACCGCGGTCGAGAATTTTACTGTCTCCCGGATCCTCATCGATAACGAGAGCTCGGTCAACGTCATCTTCAAGAAGACGTTCGATGCAATGAAGGTGGAGGCCCGGGGGGTACTAGCCTCGGATGGACCTCTCTTCGGGTTCTCAGGAGAGAGAAAGGAGTAGGACTCCATGTTACCTTGGGGGGGGGGGCAGTCCAGGAACTGCAGGTTCGTCATTGTGGACGCGCCCAGTAGTTACAACGCTATATTCGGACGGCCCCTCATCGGTGCCTTCCGCTGCGTTCTCTCATCTTTCCATCAGTGCTTGAAGTTCAACGCTGAGGGCATACAGGTCAGGGTCCGGGGAGATCCCAATGTGGCAAGAGAGTGCTATGTCACCGCAGTGAACTCCATCTCTTGGCTGGGAGGAGCCGAGGAGATGGAGAGGAGGATGTCCAGACAGGAGGCCCAAGGAGAGGCGGAGATGGAAATGGAGGAAGAAATCCGCACCCAGGTGGAGGTGGCGGAAGGAGTTCTGGAGGAGCTGTCCGAGGTGATGATCGTGGAGGAAGTCGAGGAGGAAGTCCCAGTCCCAGATGAGGGAGCCGTTGGAGAGTGGGTAGAGCAGTCTCGGCTGGAGGTTTTCGAGGTGGTGGTAGAGATGAAGGTTCTTACCCAGGGAGGCAGGGTGGAGAAGGTGCGGATCAGTGGGGGGCTGAGCTCGGAGGACCTGGGGAGGGTGCTGGAATGCATCCAAAAAAACGTGGACGTCTTCGTGTGGAGCGCGACAGAGATGCCGGGGATCGATGCCGACGTCGCCTGCCACCACCTCAACCTGGATCCAGAAGCCCACCCCATCCAGCAAAAGAAGAGGTCCACAACAGATAAGTTGGCCGAGCCCATCAGGGAGGAGGTGGCCAAGCTTCTCAATGCCGGCTTCGTATCCGAAATCCAATACCCCGACTGGGTCTCCAATGTTGTAATGGTTAAAAAAGGAGACGACCGGTGAAGGATGTGTTGATTTTTTCTTTATTAAATAAATCATGTCCTAAGGATTATTATCCCTTGCCTCGGATCGACGCGCTGGTTGACTCAGCCGTCAGTTTTTCTGTGATGAGTTTCTTGGATGCTTTTTCAGGCTATCATCAAATCAGGATCCACCCGCCCGACACAAAAGATGTCTCCTTCATCACTGAGGATGGATGCTACTTCTACAAGATGATGCCCTTCGGGCTAAAGAATGCGGGGACAATATATCAAAGGATGATGGATCGAGTCTTCCAAGGGCAGAAGGGGAAGAACCTGGAGGTGTACGTAGATGATCTCATGATCAAGAGTCGGGATGTTGACTCTCACCTCCGGGATCTGGAAGAAACCTTCAGCACCCTGCGGAAGTACAAGATGACGCTAAACCCATTGAAGTGTGTCTTCGGGGCAAGCATGGATAAGTTCCCAGGCCATCTCCTTACTCCTACAGGTGTATAGCCCAACCCTAATAAGGTGAGGGTGATCTTGGAGTTGGGGTCGCCTCGGAACGCCAAGAAGGTCCAGAGGCTGACAAGAAAGTTGGCAAGACTTATCAGGTTCCTCTCTAGGGCAGGAGAAAAGTGCTCTCCCTTCTTCAAAGCGTTGGTGGGGGGGGGGTCAGAAGTTCGAGCGGTCCAAGGAGTGCGACGAGGCATTCCAAGCCTTGAAGTGGCAGTTGACCCAGGCTCCCTCCTCCAAGGCCTAAGGAAGGGGAGGACTTATCCCTGTATCTTGGAGTAGGAGCCGAGGCCTTGAGCTCCGTCTTGGTCCTGAAAAAAGGGAAGAAACAATTGTCTATCTATTATGTGAGTAGGGTCTTGAGGAAGGCGGAGCTCCAGTATCCGATCTCAGAGAAGCTGACTTTTGCTTTGGTCATCTCGGCCCGAAGACTCCGACCCTATTTCCAGGCGCACTCCATCCGGGTGGTGACTGACCACCCCCTCCGCAACATCTTTGAAGGGGTGAAGTACCCAGGGAGGTTGGAAAAGTGGTCGGTGGAGTTTAGTGAGTTCGACATATCCTTCGTTCACCGCCTCTCGATCAAGGCCCAGACGATGACTGACTTTCTTGCTGATTATGTGGTCGAGGTGGCGGAGGCGGAACTCACTTGCCCGGTCCCTTGGAAGGTGATGGTGGACGGCGCTTCAGGAAGGCATTCCTTGGGGGTGAGGGTAATCTTGGAGAGCCCCCAGGGAGCAAGGATCGAGCAAACAGTGGTAGTACATTTTCCCATCACCAAAAATCAAGCCGAGTACGAGGCGGTGATAGCAGGATTGCGCCTGACCCAAGAGCTGAGAGTGCATGATGTGAAGGTCCTCACATACTCCATGGTGGTGGCCTCACAGATCAATGAGGAGTTCGAGGTAAGGGAGCCAACTCTCTAGTTGTACTTGAAAAAGGTGAAGGGGGTGATCGATATGTTTCAGACATTCTCCATCCGGCACATTCCAAGGGAAGAAAACGAGCAGGTGGACCAGTTGGCCAAGCACGAACCCCGGGTGGGTGGCACCATCACCGACTTGTTCCGCCCATCCATCGAGGAGGGGGAGCTGATGGAGGTGGAGCAGCACCCCTCGTGGATGGATCATTTTACAACCTTCCTATCCACCGTGGAATACCCGAAGGGGATGAACAAGAAGCGATTTAAGCATAAGTCAGCATACTACCTTATGCGCGACGAGCAACTGTACAAGAAGACCCTTTCGGGGATGTTGACACGTTGCGTGGCCGAGGGAGGTCCCGAGGATTTTGGAAGAGGTCCATTCCGGGGAGTGCGAAAGTCACTCTGGAAGCCGGACCCTATAGGGGAGGATAGTTAGGAAAGGATATTTCTGGCCGACCCTGGGCCAGGATGCTGCTGAGTTCACGAAGAAGTGCCATAAGTGTCAGTTGTTCGCACCTCTCCAACTTCAACCAGCTCAGCGGCTCAGGAGTATCACGACACCCCGACCCTTCACCATTTGGGGAATGGTTATGGTAGGACCTTTCCCCCAGGCCAGCGGGTAGTGGAGGTTCCTGTTGGTGATGATCAATTATTTTTCTAAGTGGTTGGAGGTGAAGGCGCTGACTAAAGTGACCTTCCAGGTAATCAGGAACTTCGTATGCGAGAGATCATCTGCCGGCACGGGTTGCCCCAAGCCATTGTCACGGACAATGCGCCTCAGTTTGCCAGTGAGGAGTTCATCAGCTTTTGTGGACAGCTTGAGATCGATCTCAGGTTTTCCTCGGTCCACCACCCCAGGAGCAACGTGCAGGTGGAGGCGGCGAACAAGATCATTGTAAACCTCTTGAAGAAGAAAGTTGAGAACTTGAAGGGGAGCTGGGTAGAACAGCTTCCTTCAGTCCTCAGGGCCTTGAGGACCACCCCCAACACAGCCACAAGGGAGACCCCTTTCAAACTCTTCCATGGCTGCGAAGCAGTACTTCTTATAGAATTCGAGGTCCGGACACCTCAGGTAGTTGAGGCAGAGGGGGGTAGAGAAGAGTGGCGAGCTGAGAACGACGATGAGCTGCGGCTCTCCCTGGACATGGTGGAGGAGCCGCACGACCTGTCAGCCATCCGACAGGAGGAGGTCAAGCGAAGATTGACTAAGTATTTTGACAAGCACGTTCAAATCAAACAGTTCATGGAGGGGGACTTGGTCTTGAAAAAGGTGGATGTGACCAGAAGATCAACCGTCGTAGGGAAGCTCAATCCCAACTGGGAAGGCCCGTACATTGTACAAGAGGCATTAAGGTCAGGAGGGTATCGCCTCCGGGATGTGGAGGGCAAGACCCTAAGTCATACCTGGAGTGGTGATGACTTGAAGCATTTCTATGCATGAAATATGTACGTACTTTCCTTTGTTAAATAATGAAATCATTTGATCTTTCAACTCTTTTTGGCAATGGTGTTCGTGGCAGGCCGAGATTTCCTTAGACTCCGAACAGACCCCGCTGCCAGGTTCCCCCCTAGCTGACACGATTGAATGTCACTCGAGGAGTCTACCCAAGTCTCGAGATGCTCCCGCTGTCAGGCTTCCATCTAGCTGGCAGGGCCGGGATCCTCGATGGACATCTTTCTTTCTCTGGTGCTAGGTCTCTAGATGCTCCCGCTGTCAGGCTTCTATCTAGTTGACAGGGTCTGGATCCTCGATGGACATCATTATGGCTCTGGAGCTAAGTCTCGAGATGCTCCTGCTGCCAGACTCTCATCTAGCTGGCAGGGCCGGGATCCTCGATGGACATCTTTCTTGCTTTGGAGTTAGGTCTCAAGATGCTCCCGCTATCAGACTTCCATCTAGCTGGCAGGGCCGGGATCCTCGATGGACATCGTTATGGCTCTAGAGCTAAGTCTCCAGATGCTCCCACTGCCATGCTCTCATCTAGCTGGCAGGGCTGGGATACTCGATGAACATCTTTCTTGCTCTGGAGCTAGGTCTCGAGATGCTCCCGCTGTGAGGCTTCCATCTAGATGGCAGGGTCGAGATCCTCGATGGTCATCGTTATGGATCTGGAGCTAAATCTCGAGATGCTCCCCCTGCCAGGCTCTCATCTTGCTGGCAGGGTCGGGATCCTCGATGAACATCTTTCTTGTTCTGGAGCTAGGTCTTGAGATGCTCCCTCTGTCAGGCTTCCATCTAGCTGATAGGGTCGGGATCCTCGATGGACATTGTTATGGCTCTGGAGCTAAGTCTCGAGATGCTCTCGCTGCCAGGCTCTTATCTAGCTGGCTGGGCCGGGATCCTCGATGGACATATTTTTTGCTCTGGAGCTAGGTCTCGAGATGCTCCTGCTGTCCCGGGATCCTCGACGGACATCGTTATGGCTTTGGAGCTAAGTCTCGAGATGCTCCCGCTGTCAAGCTCTCATCTAGCTGGTAGGACCGGGATCCTCGATGAACATCTTTCTTGCTCTGGAGCTAGGTCTCGAGATGCTCCCGCTGTCAGGCTTCCATCTAGCTGGCAGGGTAGGGATCCTCGATGGACATCGTTATGGCTCTGGAGCTAAGTCTCGAGATGCTCATGCTGCCAGACTCTCATCTAGCTGGCAGGGTCGGGATCCTAGATGAACATCTTTCTTGCTCTGGAGCTTGGTCTCGAGATGCTCCCGCTGTCTGGCTTCCATCTAGCTGACAGGGCCGAGATCCTCGATGAACATCGTTATGGCTCTGGAGCTAAGTCTCGAGATGCTCCCGCCGCCAGACTCTCATCTAGCTGACTGGGTCGGGATCCTCGATGGACATCGTTCTTGCTCTAGAGCCAAGTCCCGGGCTGCTTTTGCCAATCAACGCCAGGAAGTTGAAGTTACTTGGGGTAGAGGTCGGGGGAACATGAGGCCCAACAATCTTTGGGCGAGCTGGATGTGGCGAGATGGGATCTCGACAACTATCATCGGGGTAGCATTATCTGAGCAAGATAGGGTCAAAGATGGCGAGTAGAGATCTCGGCGGAAGGGCGGGCCAAGGCTATGCTCGGCAACTACGCTCCATCCCATGTGATTTTACTTGGAAAATTTTGAAGAAATTTCGGGCTTGAAACAAATCTGTACTCTATAGAAAGAAGAGATCTCGCATGCGAGCTGGGTGTTCATGGGGCCAACGCGGCGAGTGGTCCACCTCCTGATGGTCTAGGGCCGACGAGATCTCCAGGTCCCCTCGCGGGTATGTACCCTAACTCAAGTATATTCTAACGGCAAATGCTATCCTAGCGAGGTCGCGCGGTGAAGGGGCGGCGCGCGTGCGAGTGCAACACAAAAAATAAACACATAAAAGAAAAGGAATATTTGGCAAAGTGACTTTTCACTAAATGTACATCATTACAAAAGGGCCTCCCCTCGGCGAGGTTACAGAATTTGGGGGGGGGGGGGAGATCATTATGAAGAAAAAATAAGATTAGCTAGCTCTCGCCCTCCCCTCCAGAATTGTCACCCCTATAGTCGGCGACGTCCTTGAAGAGCGACTCGAAGCTGTCTTCCTTCTCGTCCGGGGGGGGGGGGGGAGCCGGGGGAGAACAGCTCTGCCACCAAATCCCTCGCAGTCATCTCCTCGCAGCCTTCCGTCAGCACCTGCATGTCTCGCATGACTTGCAGGGTGAAGTCGGCGGTACTGATGGAGTTGACGCGCAGCTTCTTGGCGACCTCAGCCTCGGTGAAGATTTTGGTCTCTGGACTGGGCCGCCCAGCTCGCCTCCAGAGGGGAGGAGGAAGATGTCCATTAGGCGAGTGACCTCGCCCTGTAGGCCTTTGTTCTGCTCCTCCAACACCTTGTTTCTCTCCTCCAGCTCGGCGGCGCAAGCACGCATGCGGTCCGCAGTCTCTGTCCTGCCAGGCGAGAAAAGTTGAGAAACTGTGGAAAACCAAAGTAAAAAGGAGAAGGGGTCAGCCGATACTTACCACCCCGCTGACAGCTTTGGCGAGAAGGTTCTCGGCGATCTTAAACCGCTTCGCCAGGTCGACGACGTCGTTCTTCGCGACATCCCGCTCCCGCTCCGCCTTCGCCAAGTCATGACTGAATTGGAAGCTGCGGCGAGTCGACGTGTGCGCGAGCTCCAGCGAGCGCATTTGAGCTCGCGTGCTCTCATGGGCAAGCCGCTGGAGGCTCATGCCATTGTAGGCCGCGACGTCCTTGCGGCCGTACAACCCAAACCCTAGGGCATAGGCGTGCCCGCTGGGAGGGTGGCGCTCCGACCAAGAGGGATGGATAGAGGAGATGGAGACTCGGTGAGCCCGCTCATCCTATTGGACCATCGGCGCACCGAGCCGGTCCTTGATCTTCCTGCCGAGACCAAAGTTCTGGTGGTCTTTCGGCAGGCCCGACTCGCGGGCAACAAACTCCTCGGCGGTGTTGGAAGCAGGCGGGTCTCCTCAACCTTGGTCCTTCTCTGGCGACTTCTCCGGTGTGGTCTCTGGGGAGCTCAAGTATATTTGATGTTGTTGTTGTTGTTTCCCCTTGGAGATCGCCATCGCCTTCTTCATCTTTTTTGTTGGTGTAAGGCGACGAGGCGAGCTGGATCCCGCGGGGTCGGGTCGCTTCTTGCTGGAGGAATATTTGCCCGACCCCAGCTCGCTTCTACAGGCTGCTGCGGCTGCCCGCTCGCGCGCGAGTGGGTCCGGGTAGAGTCCCGAGTTCGCAAAAGGCGGGTGCTCAGGAATCAGCCGCTCCCCTGCAGAAAAAGACTAGGGAGTTAGAAAATCATTGTTATCCGTAAGCGAGCCCATTGAGGAGGAAAAAGGGGAAGGAGTTATACCTTCGCCGGGCGGAACCAGGGGAAGCGAGTCGAGGCCCCTTCGAAGGAAGACGACCTCAGAGTCCTTGCCGAGGAAGATTTTGTGCAACTCGACATCATCCCCCGTCACCGTCGGGGGCCGATACACCTCCACGCTCCTCTGCCGAGGCGAGAAAGGTATGTTGCCGAGCTCACCCTTGATGAAGACGAGCTTTGAGCACCAATTGTGGTTCTTGTTGGCCGTCTCGCGGACCTTGAACTGCGAGCCGGCCAGGAAGGCGACCCCGTCATCGATCGCGCGGTAGATGAAGAGCTTCCTGAAGATTGTCAGGTTGAACTCTATCCGCTCTCGGCGGAGGTAGCAGACGAATGCCACTATCATGGCGATGACATTCGGGTTTAGTTGGGCGGGAAGCGCTCCGTAGTACTTCAGAATTTGGCGGATTTCTGGCCATAGGGGAAGGCATAACCCCATCTCGAAGTGCGGATGGGGAAGGCGAGCTCATCCTCAAAGAATGAGTTGATGGCCTCGCCTGCCCCGGGTCGGCGCGCAAAGAACCCCGCGGGGACGTAGTCGACAATGAAGTCGGCGAACTCCTCCTCGCTGGTGTTTCCCTCATAGAAGTTGTACTCGGCGAATTCCCGACCACATTTCGACCTCCCGTCAGCGTCGGGTCGCATTTTGCCCATGGTTCCAATGGTTATGGCGCGATTCGAGGTGACGAGATGGGCAAGAAGAGGGGAGTAAGAATCAGCAATAAAGGCGATAGTCTGGGGGTTGGTGAGGGAGCCTATTTATAGAAAATAGAATTAATGGCCGAGCCGACCGGTCAGTCCGGCTCGCCGATCCCTACTCACCGATCCCGACTCGCCGACCCAGCGGCCTATTCTATCCTATGGCGAGCTGAATCTAAAACACAACATATTATGCATAATCTATAAACAGTAAAATCTAAAAATTGTTCCAAGTTATTATAGATAGGGGGTTCTCGCAGTACAGAAAAGGAAAGTACAACAAGAAGAGAGTTATTCTAGCGTGCACGAGCTGGGGGCTGGGCTGCGAGTGCCGGTAGGCTCAGCTAGGGAGCCATTTCCACCTACCCCGGCCCTGCGTCCCCATCCCCGGAGGTCGACGCGGGTTGTCGAACTCGCGGACCAACTCCAGATTATGGTGGATGAACCGCGTGTTCTCGCTGATCCTCTCCATGAGTGGGGTGGGGGACGTCATCCCGCTCGCCGAGCCGTGCTTCACCTCGTCCACGAGCAGCACATAGTCCCTCTCCCGTGCCTGCAGCCTCTGCTCGCTGAAATCGTTCTCCTCTTGGATCCTGCGCAGTGCGCGCCCTGCTTCTTGAAGACCTCCACGACTCGCTTCCTCAGCTCAGCGGAGTCTAGCGAGATGTCCGGGAAGTTCTCTATCGCGTTGGGGGAAGGGGGTGACGAGTGCTGGGCTGGCTCAGAAGACTCTTCAACTTCAGATTGGCCGAGAAGATCTGCAAAGACAAGTAATCAAGATAAATGTACAATGGGCAAGTACTTCAAAAGAACTATGTGAGATGACCCTATGAAAGTAGAGCTTACAGGATGAGCTCGGCTGCCCCCGGAAGGTGTAGGTGGGAGGCAAGGCAAGGTTCTTGCCACGACCCGGAAGTTGAGATCCTGGGGAGATGAGCTCGAAGCTCGAAACAGGGTTGTCTCCGCCAACTCTCCCCGCGAGTGTAGGAGCAGGTGTGGGTTGCTGAGAATGTGCGCGGGTTGGCGACTTTTGCCTAAGCGAGTCCAGCCTCGTGGTCCCAAAGGGGTGAGATGGGTCTCGCAGCGAGTATGAGGAGTTTTAGGCCGCGAGTCATCGAGGGGGGAGTCGACTCGCGGCGTAGAAGCTCCGCCGTCAATCTGATGACTGTCCGAGTCGACAGGAATCTCAATGATCCCCTTTCCCTTTTGCTCTGGAGCTGGCCCAGTGGAAGAAGCGATTCCATGGTCGGGGGTGGAGGCCAGGTCGCGATAGACCGACTCGGCAGTTTTCGGGGTTGACTTGGCCTTTTTGGCAGGCTGAGGATTGGGAGGCTCGTGCGGTAAAGCGTCGGGGTGACGACGACCAGGCTAGCAGCGCGAGCGGCGTTGATCCCGCAGGCACGGTCTAACCTCTCTTGGAGCTCTTTGGAAAGAGGCATCTCGGCAGGGTTAGAGTAAGGGGAATGACAAACGTCGCCCAGGTACGCAGGCACATATATATATAATTGCTGGTGGATCCCACCAAAAGATTCCCTTGGGCTCGCTAATCCACTCGCCGATTTCTTGGGGTTGGATGTTTCTTTCCGAGTTTGGGGCAATCTCGCAAAGAGCTGAGATTGTGTACAACCCCGTATCTGGCGAATGGTGTCAGCAAGAGTCGGTCCAGCCATTTTGGCGCAGTCCAAGCTCCCGGTGAATCAGGAGGGGGCCAAGCACCTTTGGGGTTGCCCGACTCGCCTGGGTTGGGGGGTAGTATAGAAGGGGCGAGTGGAGCGGGCGGGCTTGCACTCGCCCCTGACATCTCGGCAGGTAGCCGACGAGTGTGGCAGGCCGGGCCCGCACTCGTCCTGGCCCTCGAGGAGGTGGCGAATGCCAGCCTCATCAGGCACTCGCCACCACAGGCGAGTGGAATTTCATGGACCACTCGCCCAGTGATGTATCATTTACCATTTTACTCATGTTGGCCTGCCCATAGCCTTTCAGAACAGCAGAGTTACACTGTTGATATACCAATTTGGAATGCACATAACTGTTTCGAACAACGGAGGTTGACGTTGGTAGACCGTTTTCAAAAAACTATAAATAGACCTAAGTGGTTACCTCAGAAGGCATGCTTACTTGTGCCCTGGTTTTTTTGCGTTTTTTGAGGTATCTTTTGCTCAGCACTTGCCTAAGGAGGGGAAGCGCTCTAAGATTTTCCGGGTGTGTGGTGGGACCTCCGTGCTGGAGCCTTGGGTCTGTTCTTTGTGCTAAGTCTTTGGTCGTTTAGCTTGTGAGAGAGAAGTAAGTGTGCGATCACCCTTTCCCCAAGGGTTGAACTCCACAGAGACCGATCCCTCGGTTTCAACACTAGTTTTCTTCATGTATAAATAAGAGTATGTGGGGGCTATCATGAGGTATTGCAGATTTTGGAGAAGAAATCCCGAAATCCGACGATCCTTCCGCAGTGCCAACTACGTGGAAACCTAGGTGATGACTCCTAGGCCCTCTTCCGCTCCCCAAAGGTAACCCTAACCCTTAGCCATCTGCCCCCACCCTCAAATCCCTCCACCGCCACCCTCACATCTCTACAACAATCAGCCGCCGCTCCCCTTTCCCTGTTGTCCAGAATCAACCGTTAACCGGTCAATCCTCTGCCTACATCCTCCCATACACCCACTAAACACCCCACCGCCAGCCCCTACTTGCTGTTCAGAAACTGCCGCCAATTCCCTCCGCCGCCTCCCTTCCAGCCGCCTTCCTGCTGTCTGCCGCCCTCTTCCCAATCACCTCAACCTTCCACCGCAGCACGGATCTACCCTCCCGCAGCCCGGATCCGCCTCCATACAACCAGATCAACCTACCCTCCGCCCGGATCCGCCTCAATACAACCAAATCTACCTTCCCCGACCCGATCTTGCTTCCCACAGTCAGATCCAACCTTCACCCTGTCGTCTCGCCTCCAGTTCCACCACAGATTGCCGTCAAAGCTCGCCCTTCCTTGGGATCTTCATTGCTTTGGGCAGCCCCCATATCTTGTGAGTGTTATTGTTGTATGAATATTTGTTCTCATTATTAATATATAGTGTTATGATCTATAGTATTTATGGAATTTTATTTTAGATATATTGTGATTTGCAGGAATCATTCACCAATCACCGCAACACTTTGTTTTGGCCCTGCACATGGAGGAAATCCTAAACCTGCTTACTTAAAGAAATTATTTTGCTTTTGCTATAACCATATGCGTGCGATTTAATCCTTTATTACCTTATGTTGATTTTGCCACCGGTTTATGCAAATGCATTCATATAAAGTTCATGTGTGTAACCAAATTATCTATCGGACGTCACATTTTGGTTGCATTCTAGTAGACACACATCAAACCTCTAACCCTTCATTAGACAGTGTGTAGGTTCATTGCATTTGTGAAGAGATCATTTGCATTGCATTTAGGGTTAGGGCATCGTACATCCGCCGCCTATGGATTTGTCTTG
The DNA here is from genome assembly GCA_039583875.1 of Platanthera guangdongensis. Taxonomy (NCBI): domain Eukaryota; kingdom Viridiplantae; phylum Streptophyta; class Magnoliopsida; order Asparagales; family Orchidaceae; genus Platanthera; species Platanthera guangdongensis. Next base: position 143,518,223 of record CM077165.1, read on the forward strand.
TGCCAATTGGTATCAGATGGAGGTTTTGAGCACTCTTTTGATATGCAGTTATATAGTCTATAGGTTTCTTCATGGCTAGGTATTACCAATATTCCTCTCCTCTATTTGTGGATCCCGAGTCCACTTACACCTGTTCCCATAGAGCCCATTCAGGCAGATCTTCACGTTACTACGATGATTATTCTCAATCCCAGTCCACCACTTCTAGAGATCACGTTGATCCACCGACACGATCCCGCTATCCTTGAGATGATTAGTGTGATGATTGTCGCCGTTTATATCCATGCACGCGAGCGGATCGTGTTGATCCTTCAACACGACTCGATTACCTTAGGGATGATTATTATGAGGATCATCGCTTTGAGAGAGATCTCGAGTAGGTATTGTTGTCCTTCTTTTGACGACTCATCAAGTCCCGAGTCTTTCAGTTATTGACTCGTGAATATGGAATATTTTCTCGATCATTTTGAGTTATTCGGTGAGCGACGCATTAAGTTTGCAATACTTAGGCTTCTAGATCAGGCGAGAGCATATTGGTCTAGCATTGAGAGGACCCACGAGCAAGATCGTTTTCATCGCATCATTAGTTGGGTGGACCTTCATCATTTGTCGCTGAGTACAAGGATCGTTTTGATGTGTTAGTTGTGAGGAGTGATATCCGAGAGGAGCCATCTATGACCACTTCCTGATTCCGGTCTGGACTTCGATCTGACATACGTACTGAGTTAGATTATCACAACTTAAAGTCCTTTGAGCAGACATATTGATGAGTCCGATATTTATAGGATTTTTCAGACTCATCTGGGCTTGTTTTCACTCACTTGCACTTTACTTTTATATTGTTATTATCACTGTTATTTCACTCGTTTACACTTTTACTAGAAGTGCACCATTTTAGCTCATTGTGGTGTGCAATTGCGCACTTGTTATTGAGGGTAAGCACACGGTGCTCCCCATTTTGTTTTTATGTTGATTCCCTGTTGTTTGTGTGTGCTGGAGGCACGTGCCCCAACTGGTGTTTTGTTGTTCAGGTGGGAAAATCCCCAATGTTGCCAGTTTTCTTCCTATAGAAATCGCACGGTCGTGCGTTTCCTTGACTCACGATTGATGCAACTGTGTGATTCCTACAAAGCTCATATTTGGTGATCTGCCCCGACCCGTGCGTTTTGTTCGCACACGGTTTGTTTCAACCGTGCGTGATCATAATCACAGGAGCCTGTCTTTTTGCCTAAAAATTTTATATAATTATTGTCAGTGTATTTTCTTCACGCACCGTTGGATGCAACCGTGCGTGAAGGAAACACACGATCTGTTATGTTTGACCTGGTTTTTCATTGACCTGTCGCTAATCGTGCGTTTTGTTCTCGCACGGGCTATTCTGCCCGGGCGTGATCAAAATCACACGGTCTCCTGTTGTACCTGGCTGGGCGATTTCTGCGCGATAAAAAATGCACGATGCACGCACGGTCGTGCGTTCGATCGTGCGTGCCTATTTTTCTGACCTTTCATTATTTAAGTGCAAGATTTCACCATACTTTGAAATCTTATCTCCATTTCGCGCCCATGGCTCTTGTTTCTCCCCTTTCTGCCGCTCCATCGCCGCTCACCATTGGGAGGTGCTCCGACCTCAATATTCTTGAAAATTCAAGGCTAGGACATTCTCTTGGCCTCCTCCATCATTTGCGTGCTTCCAAGCTCCATTTCGAGGTGATTTTCGCTATACTCTTGGAGTTCTCCGGCGAGATCGTGGCCGAAGGTAATTGACAAAGAAGACGGGCTCATTAGAAGGTGGTGACTATTGGAGTTATCATTTTGTATTAGTGTTAATATTGTATTAGTGTTAATATTGTATTTATATTCTTGAGACTATATATATATACGATGGGGGCTCCAATTTGGAGTTGAGCTTTTCATTATTCAACATGGTATCCGAGGAACGGGAGTTCCACACGATCTAGGGTTTTCCTCGTCTCGCCTGCGGCCCGCTGCTTCGTCCGTCGCCTTGCCGCATCTCGCCGACTCCCGCATCGGGACATCCATTCGTCCCGCCTGCTGCGTCGGTCGCCTTGCCACGTCTCGCCGTCTTCCGCATTGGGACAAGAAAGCTTATTCCGCTGTTGTTGAACCCTTCCGCTGCTCCTTCAGAGCGCCTGCTGCCTGTTGCCTTGTCCCGTCGGAGTCGTCTCCCGCCGGAGTCGTCTCCTGTAGTTTCTCCACCCAACTCTGCTATCGAGCCCTTCCGCTGCTGCCTCGGTGCGCCTGCTGCCCGCTGCCTTGTCCCGCCGGAGTCGTCTCCTGTAGTTTCTCCACCCATCCTCCTTCAGTTTCCCCTTCCGCTGACGTCGTTCTTGATGTGTTGTATGTGATTCCTCGTCCTTCTTCGTCCTTCGGTCCCGGGTCTCCTTTGCGGGAGGGATCTCGTTTCTCAGTTTTTGTTCTCCGTGCTTCATGGATTCCAAGGATACTTATGGCACTACAGGACAAATCACTAGCGTCCTTCTTGATGAGAAAAATTATCCTTCATGGGCGACTTCGATGAAAGTGGCCCTTGCCGGCCGGAATAAGCTTTCTTGGCTGACCGGCGGCCCGCCGATGCCCAAACCGACTGACAAAGATGACAAGAAAGAGGAGTTAGTCAAATGGTCGACTGAAAAGTACATGGTTCTGGGATGGATTCAGTGCTCGATGGAGCATCAGATCTTCAGTCAGTTCATGCGGTTTGAGATATCTCTGAGCTTTGGTCTGTTCCAGCATGCCACACACGGTTTGAGGATTTTTATCTCTGAGCTCTTGGTCTGAGCTGTCCAGCGTACTTTTTGAACCGGAGTTGTTGCAGACCCATTGTTCGCTAGTCGATTTTACATGCAGTGACATCTTGACGAGATCTACATTGAACACTTTTCCCATGTACACAGGGGAGGGTAGCGCTCTGTAGATCTTGACGGAGTACTGACGAGATTACAACTTTCGTGTTGAGCACTAATATTGCTTCAAGATTTCCGATTTTTTCTTGAGCTTAAAATTAATACTTAACCGCCCGGTTGCCAAAAACCGGTCCGGTTTCGGTTTTGAGCCTCTCAGGCCGGTACCCTCGGAGTCTCCTAAAACTGATATCACCCTTATTCGGAAACAACGCCAGAGACGGGAGACATACCAGTTCTTGATGGGACTTTCGCCCCAAATATGAGTCTACTCGTGCTCAGATTGTGGGGATGTCACCTTTGCCAGATCTTCTTGAGGTCTATTCCATTGTTGCAGAGCATGAGAAACGTATGCATAGGCAATCTAGTCTTCCCGCCTTCGTGCTACCTCCTCTCTCCCTACTGAGCAGATGGCTCTTGCAGCTTTCCACCGCCCTCCCACCGCCAGCCACTCATAGTCGCGGTGGTCGGGGTTCTTCTACTCAGTATGGTGGTCGTGGCTCTTTTGGTGGCCGTGGCTCTACTGGTCATCCTGGCCATTGCTCTCACTGTGGCCGTCTCTACCATGATTGCAGTCGTTGCTATCAGCTCTACCCACACCTACGGGGCTCTGAGCGTCCTAGTCCTGGGAGTGTACCCAGACACACTGTTGCTTCTGCTGAGCCTTTCGAGCCCATTGAGCGCACCTTGGGTGCCAACTCCTCCGACTTCTGTCAGATGATGGTCCAGTTTCAGCAGTTTTAGCAGTTTCAGCAGTCTCAGCCTTCCACGACTGTCTCTGCCTCTACTGTCTCTTCTTCCTCAGGTACTCCATTTGCTTGCTCCGCGACCATGGTTGACCCGGATTCGTCACCTTGGGTGATTGACTCTGGTGCAACTGATCATATGACTGGTACGTCTTCCCATCTGCTTCGGGTTGTTCCTTGCTCCCACCGCGACGTGCGCCTTGCTGATGGCTCAATTACTCCAGTCCTTAGCTGGGGCCACGTCCAGCCCTCTTCTTCTCTCTTCCTTGACTCTGTTCTTCTTGTCCCTCAGTTGGTTCTCAACCTTTTGTATGTTAGTAGTATTACTCGTACTTTGAACTGCTCAATAACTTTTTTCTTTGATCATTGTGTTTTTCAGGACCTGAGATCTGAGAGGACTATTGGTACGAGATATGAGAAGAGTGAGATGTACTACCTGGAGCTCCCTCCTACCAACGCTGCTAGTCTGCTACCACCACCACCACCACCACCACTACCTTCCCGCCTACCTCTTCTACTGTTTCTCGTGCTTTGTCATCGAGCTCGCTTTGGCACGCACATCTCGGCCATGCCAGCCCTCAGCGGATGTAGTCTGTTTGTCCTGATGTGTCTTTTGTTTTTCCTTTTCGCTGTGATGTATGTGAGCTGTCAAAACACACACACATCACGTATGTTCCTTCTGGTAGTCGTGCTACTTCTTGTTTTGACTTAGTTCATTTTGATGTGTGGGGCCCTGCCCCTGTTATGTCATTTGATGGTTTCTCATATGTTGTAACTTTTATTGATGATTATTCTCGCTGCTTATGAGTTTATCTCCTCAAACATAAATCCGAGATCCTCTCGATTTACTCTCATTTTTCACGTATGATACAAACCCAGTATGATACGTCAGTTCATATCCTCCGCTCTGACAATGGAGGTGAGTAAACTTCTCGTCCCTTTGATCTCTTCCTCCGCGATAAGGGCACTCTACATCAATTTTCTTGTCCGGGGACCCCCGAGCAGAATGGGGTGGCAGAACGCAAAAACCGCCACCTTCTAGACTCTGTTCGTTGCTTTCGTCGGGGAATGAATGTCTCTAAGTCCTATTGGAGCGCTGCTCTTCTTACAACAACTTTTCTTATTAATAGGACTTCCTCTCGTCCTCTGAGTGACGTTACTCCATATAGTCTCATCCATCCATCTGTCTCCGCATTTCCCATCCCTCTCAGGGTCTTTGGTTGTGTGTGTTTTGTCTAGAATCGGCGCCCCTCTCGGACTAAACTCGACGACAAGGCCATCTGCTGCCTCTTCCTTGGCTACTCGACTACCACTAAAGGTTACCACTGCTATGATCCCCAGTTGCGTTGTGTCATTCACACTATGGATGTGACATTTCATGAGGAGGTTCCCATTTTTCCGGCGCATTCGACCCCTCCTGCGCTTCCCACTATTGCGCAACCTCTCCCAGTCGTCTCTCCTCCAGCAGATGCTACCCCTTCTGCCGCTCCGCCTGTCCTGCTGACTTACTCTCGCCGCCCTCCGCCATCTCCACACGGTGTACTCCCTTCTCCTCCAGTCGCGGATCCGCAGCTCCTTCCGGTCGCGGGTATCTCTCTTGAGCCTCTCTCCTCTCTTTCTCCTGTTGATTTACCTATTGCCCTTTGCAAGGGCAAGCGTACTTGTGTTCATTCCTTGGTTACTGAGCATCCGTTTGCTATTGTTGTTTCCTACCAGCGTTTCTCACCCTCTTACCAGGCTTTTGTGGCTGCTGTTGATTCTGTCAAGCTACCTACCTCGACTGCTGAGGCTCTGCTTGACCCGCTGTTGGTTCAGGCCATGGAGATGTCTGCTCTCCGTCGTACTGGGACATGGTCTCTGGTTCCTCTTCCTCCCGAGAAACGTACAGTTGGGTGCAAATGGATTTATACTGTGAAGTACACTGCCGACGGTACTATTGACCGCTACAAGGCTTGTTTGGTGGCCAAGGGTTTTACTCAGGCTCCGGACGAGTTTGGTGCCACGTTTGCTCCCGTGGCTAAGTTGACCAGTGTCCGCCTTCTGCTCTCGCTTGCGGCCTCTCGTTTGTGACCTCTATACCAGCTTGACGTCAAAAATGCCTTCCTGCACGGCGAGTTACAAGAGGTATATATGGCTCCTCCTCTGGGGTTTGCCCTTAATGGGGAGTATTCGGAGAGAGTTTGCCAACTACACAAATCTCTGTATGGCTTAAAGCAGTCACCGCGTGCCTGGTTCAATCGGTTCAACTCTGTCATCCTTCAGTCTGGCTTCACTCAGTTCCGTGCCAATCACACTTGCTTTATTCGTGTCACTCCTGAGGGACGTCGTGCCATTGTCCTGGTATATTATTCTCACCGGTGATGATCCATCTGACATCTCTGAGGTGAAAGCTACACTTCGCGTCGCCTTCGAGGTGAAAGACCTTGGACCTCTCCGTTACTTGGGATTGAAGTAGCTCGCTCACGACAGGACATCTCTATATCGCAACGCAATTACACCTTAGATCTTCTTCGGGACACGGCCTACTTGAGTGTCGTCCTGCAAGTACTCCTGTGGACATCAACCATCGACTCCATGCTGAATCTGGTGATCCTCTTTCAGACCCCTCTTAGTACTAGCGGCTTATTAGTACTAGCGGCTTATTTCGAGTCAGTCCTGAATCGCTCGAAATATGATTCGAATCAACTCAAATTAATTAAATATATTATGTATTTATTGATATATTCTTATTTTTAAGTTAAAAATAATAAAATTTAAATCAAAGTAAAGAAAATGAAGTTTTTAAGTGTTTCGTTTGGTAAATTTATAGGTTGTCCCAATTAATTTTGAGTCAAATAAGAATAAAAAAAAATTGCTCAATTTTGAGCCGACTCGATTCGATTTTGAGCCGACTCGGAATCGAGCCATTTCGAGTCGAGCCGACTTGACTCAAAATCGATTTCAAGTCAATTTCGAGTCGAGTTCAAGTCGAAAATTTCTATTTTGAGCCGAGCCAAAATCGCTCGAACTCGACTCGATATCAGCCCTAGTTGGATGCGACCGTGCATGAAGGAAACACACGATCTCTTCTCTTTGGCCTGGTTTTTCAGTGATGTGTCGCTAACCGTGCGTTTTGTCATCGCACGGGCTGTTCCGCCTGTGCGTGATCAAAATCTCACGGTCTCATGTTGTACTTGGCTGGGTCATTTCTGCGCGATAAAAATCGTACGATGCACGCACGGTCGTGCATTCGACCGTGCGTACCTATTTTCTGGCCTTTCACTATTTAAGCGCAGGATTTCGCCGTACTTTGGAATCTTCTCTCCATTTTGCGCCCATGGCTCTTGTTTCACCCCTTTCCGCCGCTCCACTGCCGCTCGCCACTGGGAGGTGCTCCGACCTCAATATTCTTGAAAATCCAAGGCTAGGACATCCTCTTGTCCTCCTCCATGATTCCATCGTTGGCGTGCTTCCAAGCTCCATTTTGAAGTGATTTTCGCTGCACTCTTGGAGTTCTTCGACGAGATCATGGCCGAAGGTAATTGACGAAGAAGACGGGCTCGTTGAAAGGTGGTGACAACCCTTCTCTACCCTGGACGACAGTTGAAGCCCGAGCACAGACGTGGATTGACAGCCCGACGATTCCGGCCGCGAACCTTCGACAAGTTTTCGTGTTTTGGTAGTAGTCTCACCCCCTCCTTGTTGTAGTATTTTCATCTTGAATGTTTGGTTGCATCAAATGATGTTTGCCTAAACCCTAATTGCTAATATTGTGTTATTTCCATGTCTATGTGGTTATGTTTGTGGTTTTTGTGAGTGAGGAGCGCCTCCATCCTATAATCTCCATCTCACCATCGTGTTAGTTGTCGCACTAGCAATTGCTAGTGTCGTGCGTTGCGAAGAGGTGCTTTCGACCATCATTTCCGCCTGTGTGAACCATCCACCCGTTTGCCTTTTCGCCCGTCCGCCTACGAAAGCCGAACATAGCGGCCTGCATAGTCTCCATCCACCAAGCGAAGCGGTGATTGCGACCCGCATTCGTTTAATTAGTTGTTGTTTTTGTTTTTAAATCCAATTCAAATGCCCTTGTTAGAATTAAATCTTTATAATCATTTTCTAAACGATAAAATCACAACCTACTCTGCGTTTCTTGTGAGATCGATACTCGGGGAAATTCTCTCTGTTTTATATTACTTGAGCGATCGGTGCACTTGTCGTTCAGCGTATCACATATCGGCTTGCCCTTCATCATGAATACTCCTTGAGATCCACACGAGCTGATCGAATGGATTCACACGACCTCCGCAGTACGAGTCCCTCCTATACCGAGGTCACCACGTTGCCTACCACTGTCTTGTCAGACATGATGAAAGTGATACCTGATATAAATTTCTCTCATTGGGTCTGTCTTTTGTTTCTTAATTTTCTCTGGTGACCCTTACTGAGAGTGAGTCAGAGCGACCTATTGATTCTATAGTGACGTGTCCCTCACCTACACCCCTTTTTCTGTCATGCCCTGGATTAGTTAGCACCCCTACCATAGACTCATCTCTTGACCCCACATCTACAAATCCATCCTCGAGAGTAGGTCTATGCTACTCTCCCTTGTTATTGTCTCGAGCCACATCACGACCAAGAGCCATGAACGTGGTGTTGATCTCGTAGTGTCTATCTCAATCATTTATGGGGGCACTACCCCCTACGATGGTACTCATCTGTAGGATCATGACCATGTCGACGGGTTCTATGACGATCCCCCCGTTGTGCCTCCTGGTGAACCACCACGTGCTGGTAAGGATGAGATCGTGCCCCATCGATTTACTGTTGTCTCTCCATTACTGTCTCTGATCTTGCCCCATTGAATCAACCTTGAGTGGAGCATCAAGTATTTAGGACGTGAGTACACATGAGCATACTCCTGCTAGGACATATCTTATGACACATCGCACTCTTGATGAGTTTTGAGACTCACCACCTGCTGACCCACCAGACAAGTTCTTTCTTTTCATGGACGCACACCACACTCTTGAATCACATCCTATTGCCGGTGCTTTTGGTATCCACTCAGGTGATCATCGCATCCACGATGAATTTTCATACATACCTCCCACTGAGCCCCCTGATGCGTCACAATCCCAAAGAGACATCTGACATCTTATGAGCTTCTCTTTGAGTGTTGATGTCTCACATGGTCACTTGGACACTCGTCGCACACCAGATGATTTTTTTTACACTCCACCAAGAGAGGCTCCTGATAGACCACCTCATTTTATATATTTCTAGGTCATGTCAGACTGCCCCATGTAGAGCATGTTGTGTCTGTCGTGTTTCATTTGCATCATTAACATGAGTTTGTTGAGTTGTTTCTTCATTATTTGCATGTGTCTGTTAAGTTGCTTGTTCATCGTTTGCATGCGTGTCATGAGTTGGTCCGACGAAGGATCAATATTGGTGATAAATCTTATAAATCGCTTGTAGACGTTTGCTGACAAGAGCATGTATTTCATGAGGGCGAGCATGTGATGGTGAGAATCTACATTATGAGGCTCTGTGAGAGGCCTGCTAAAAGTTTGAGAATTATTCGAATGGATCCCTACACAATTATGAGACGGATCAGAGCAAATATCTATGATCTTGATATCCTGACGAGCATGAGTATCCGTCTCATATTAATGCTGAGGACTTAACGTCGTACTACAAGTCTCACGAGCATGTGTACTCATTTTGTGGAGACCCTCCTGAGCTTACACACATACATCCTTTGGATCCTACACCTACACTGCTACACATCATCAGTCCTGCACCCAGTCCACTTCTGAGCCCCACCTGTCTTTGGGTCAGTCGTCTATGGATTCATCTTCTGCACCAGTGATCGCACCGGGACTTCCAACACATCAGTGAATTATTGAGAGTAGTATTGATATTGTGGCTCATTCATGCATAACCGCGCCAGACTGTCAGACACAGTACCGTTGGCTATGATACTTTACTATCGACGATACCTGGATGCCCTCTGGTGAACCTCATCGAGTCTTACATGACATACACTGAGAGAATTCCGATCTATATTCATCAATAGATTAATTCTTTCAAGTCGGGGAGAATAATATGGAACGGAGACGCGGACCCGCAACGGAGGACAAGTTTTGGGCCCGTTCAAGGCCGATTGGCTACTTACCATATATGAAGTATCCGTAACGATGATCTGACTTCATGGATGCGTCCGGCTCATCGTTTACCTACGATTTCATATATTAATTTGTTGTTTTATCTTTTATTTTCATGTAATTGGACCCTCCATATCCTCAGCCAATCGCATCCATTGATGTTGGGGTTGCCCGAGTCTTCTTTATGTATAAATAAAAGTGTATGAGGGCTGCCATGCGGTATTGCAGATTTTGGCGAAGAAGAAATCCCGAAATCCGGCGATCCCTCCTCGGTGCCGACTTTGTGGAATCCTAGGTGATGACTTCTAGGCCTTCTCCCGCTTCCCAAAGGTAACCCTTACCCCTACCCATCTTCCCCCACCTTCAAATCCCTCCACCGCCACCCCCACATCTCTCCAACAGCTAGCCGCCACTCCTCTTTCCCTGATTTCCAGCAATAACCGCTCAGTCCTCTGCCTACAACTGCCCATACATCCCCCTAAACACCCCGCCGCCAGCCCCTCCCTACTGTCCAGAAACTACCGCTAATTCCCTCCGCCGTCCGCCTCGCTTCCAGACACTCCCGTGCCCGCCGCCCTTTTCCCAACCATTCCTGCCTTCCACCGCCCCTCTTTCAAGCCTCCAACACTTGCCACCTCCAGATATGTCCCCCACATCCCGGATCTGCCTCCAAACAACCTGATCCATCCTCCCGCATCCTGGATCCGCCTTCATACAGCTGGATTCACACTCCCGCAGCGGATCCGCCTTCGTACATCCAGATATACCTACCCTACGCCTAGATCCGCCTCCATATGGCCGGATCTACCTTCCCCGACCCGATCCCGCTTCCCACAATCAGATCCATTTGTTTCCCTCGTCGTCTCGCCTCCGATTACTCCTTAGATCGCCGTCAAAGTGCACCCTTTCTCGGAATCTCCATTGCTCTGAGCAACCCCCATATCTTGTGAGTGTTATTGTTGTTTGAATATTTGTTCTCATTATTAATATATGGTGTTGTGATCTTATGTTCTTTGAGATCTATAGTATTTGTGAAATTTTGTTTTAGATATCTTGTGATTTACAGGAATCATTCGCTGCTCGTTTTGCTTTGGCCCTCCACGTGTGGGAAAGCCTAAAGAAATTATTTTGCTTTTGCTATAACCATATGCATGCGATTTAATCCTTTATTGGCCCATGCTGATTTTCACGCCGGTTCATGCAAGTGTATTCATATAAAGTTCATGTGTGTAACCAAATTATCTCCTGCACGTCACATTAGTGTTGCATTCTAGTAGACACATATCAAACCTCTAACCCTTTATTAAACGATGTGTAGGTTCATTGCATTTATCGTGTGTTCATTTGCATTGCATTTAAGGTTAGGGCATCGTGCATCTGCTGCTTATAGATTCGTCTTGCGTCAGATAATAAAGAAATAGCTAAAAACAAAATAAATTAAGGAGGTTCCTGATGCGGAGCATAGACGAGGACTTGTAGTGGATGACGAGTTTTGGGCCCATTCAGGGCTGATTTGGCGACTTTTCATATACGACATGCCCGGATCGATAATCGGATTCTGTAGATGTGTTCGGATTCGCGTTGCGAATCAATTTGATATATTCTTTCAATATTTTGCATTTTATTTTGATGTATTTAGCTGACCCCACCTCCGGCCAATCATAGCCGTCGATGGTGGGATGCCCTAATTTTCCTTTTATTATAAATAGGTAGTTTGTGGGCTGATTTGAGACATTGCAGATTTTGGAGAAGAGAAATCCCGAAATCCGTCGATCCCTCCACGGTGCCGATTTCGTGGAACCTTAGGTGACGACTCCTATGTTGGTATCTTCCTCCCCAAGCCTTCCCCTAACCCTAGACCTCCTTTTCCCACTTCAAAACCCCTTTCCCGCCACCCCAGCCCCCCTCAAAACCAGCCACCAGTGGCTGCCCTGCTACCATAATTTCAGCTTTTTATTGCACTATTTGATGAAATTCACTATTCATCCCTATAGTTTTTATTGCCTCCTTCAGCCGAACCTCCCCCTTCAAGCCTACAGCCGGCCTCCCCCTGTGCTACCCTCAGCAGCCCGCATCCACAGCCCTAAAGTTTAGCCGCTAAACCTCTTGTAGCTGCTCCCCTCCAGCCTACTCCTCCAACCAACCCACTGTCGACAGCCCATCCCCAACCCAACATGCAAGCCGTCGCCTGCCGCACACCTCCCTTCCCTCCTTGCCGCAGCCCCCTCTTCACGTGGAACCACCACCCAAAGCCTTTCTCCTCCCGAATCAACTTCGATCTAAAATTTCAGCCATGATCCAGGATTTTCAGCTTGGATCCCACCATTTATTGTCAGATCTACCCTTCTTCACCCGAATCCACTCATCCCTTGCCCGAATCTACTCGTGCGTGACCGAATCTATCCATTTTTGGTTCGATTTCACCATCCACCATCGAGACAGCCACCGTCATTATTTCCACGCCGCCAGTTCCACATTTTGATCGTTGTTCCATGCATCCGGATCCGAAATCTTTAGTGTCTTGGTCAGCCCACTATTTGGTGAGATTTAGTTGTACTGGTTTATTATGATTTTTGGCACTTAACACCCCCAAATTGGGGGTGTTTGACACATTGCACCATAGGATTTAGAATTTGACACATTGCACCCTCAAAACTTGACATTACACTCTAGCTGATATTTTTTATTTATTATTCTTTTATAATTCAAAATTAGAAGGGTATTTTGGTCACTATTTCATTAGGCAAAATATTTATTTGCAGGCCCCATACAAATTGGGCGGAAAATTCACTATTGCGTGAGCCACTCTTCATTCGCAGGCCACCCTTTGCTGCCTAATTCAATATCGGATATTTGCAGGCTTTTTGCTTAGTCGTTCTAGGCTGTTATTTGCAGGCCAACCCTTGATCAAAATAAACCGAGGTCTTGCGGATGTTTCGAGCAATTTTTAGAGCATTGTTTCGAGCAATTTTTAATGTTAGCAATGTAAAATTTTAATGAGTTGGCAATTTTAGAGCAATGTTTTGAAGACCTGTGAGATTTGAAAAAAATTTTGTTTTGAAAATTTCAGAGCAATTTTAAAACTAGTCGTTCACTCAATATCCAAGCAATTTAAATCATTTTTGCAGGAGAATTTGGTAGTTATTTTCTCAATTTTTTGGAAATAATTTGTAACGTCTTTTGGTAACGATTCTCGTATTTCTTTAGTTCACCGCTCATTGCTACTTCGTTCACTCAATTTTGACGCAATAACAACATATTCTCGAGCAATAACAACAATTGATCCATTAAATATATGTGACAAATGGAAACAAACGATAATCTAAAATTGCAAAAAAATCCGTACGATTACTAACAAGCACAATTGCATATTAAAATCCAAAAAAGAGTACTTTAATTAACAACCACAGTTGCACATAAAAACGCCCATAATCATAAATTGAGTACTACCGCTTGCACTCCAAATTAATCGTTGAAGTCTTCAAATTCTGCCAAAAACACATAAAATTTAGTCAGAAACAAAATTATAAAGAAACTACAATAATATATGAATTCAACATCTAATTAACACCTCTTGAAAATATTGGAAATGATGAATTTGTTGCTTCAGTAAATGTCTCTTGTGTAGTAGAAACCTTCTTTTTCACCTACATGAAAAATAAATATTATGTTATTTTAATACTTCTACAAGTTTTAAAATTAAATCAACTAAAAGAGAACTAATCGGTAACTTTGATTTTGATGTTGTTGGCAATGTTTGTTCGACATTCTTGCTTGATTGACTATAACTTTTTTTTATTATGCCCCGTTACACCACAGTTGGAGCATGCATATTTTATCACATGCCTCTTCAAACCATACCTTTTACCATCTAACTCATCTTGTTTTAACCTTCTACCATGCTTTGATGGCCTCCCCATTTTTTTTTGATTTAATCGTCCATGAGACCAAAAGATTTAAGTCAGTTTGAGGTCATTCTCTTGATCCTCTTATTGGATTCAACATATGTTCATACGCTTTCAAAAATGTTATTTTTATACCAGAAATCAACATAATCTTCTGCCTTCTCTATTTTTAAAAAATGCACGATATAGCATGCACACACGGAATTCCAGTTAAGTCCCATTTATTGCAGCTACAGCTTTGACATCCTAATTCCACTATCCATTTATCACCACTCCACCCTTTTTACCTCAAACTTGTCGTTGTCATTCCATTTCAATATGTAATCATGAACCCTCCTTTTGTTGTTTTCCAATATCTTTTGGATGTTTGGACATATATCTCCAACCAAGTGACCAATTTATCTCGTTGTGTATGCAATTTCTTCATCAAAATTACTCTTATAATCTCAAGCATTGTGATGATTGGTTTACCTCTTGCCTTTAGTATGACGTTATTAAAACTTTCACACAAATTATTCAGTAGCATATCACATTTGGGTCATGTGCTGAAGTGAGATCTTGCCCAATTTCTAGGATGTCCTGCTCTTATCCAATTATATGCCTCAATATTAAATAGTTTCAGTTTTTCCTTCTCAACATTAAAATCAATTAATCTCGAAGCGGATGCAGCGTTCCACAATAAAGATTTTAGTTGTAAGCCTTTATGTATTATATTGAAATTGCTATACATATGTCTCACACAAAATCTATGTTCTGAATTTGATAGTAATTCCTTCACTGCTCTTTTAAGTCCCTTCTGTTTATCTGAAATGATGATCAATGCAAAATTGTTTTCAATGCACAAATCCTGTATTAATAGACCAATAAAATATTCTCACAATTTCCTATTTTCTTTTAAAACCATTGCGTATGCTATAAGATACATGTCATTATTGCCATCAATACCAACTGCACACAATAAAATCCCTCCATTGGAAGTCTTGAGGTGAGTGCCATCAAGACGTATAATAGGTCGGCAACCGGAAAGAAAACCCTGTTTTAAAGCACCTCAACATATATATAATTTTTTGAAGATACATTTTTGTGAATCTAAAACCTGTTTGCACTGCACTTTTACTGTTGTGTTTGAATTGGTTTGACAAATTTCCTCACAATAGTCCCAAATGCCAGCATACTGCTCCAATTCTGTATCATTAATAATCTTGTTTGCGTGCTTTTTAGTTCTATACATTTTCCAAATGGAAAGTGATGTTCTATTTTGCATTTGCACCATCTCTTGCATAGAAATAACCGACCACTCAGGGTTACTTCTAAGATGGTTTTGATACTTTTTGGCAAGATAATCATAACTGCAATGTTTAAAGCTTGGGGCCCTATAACATGAATGTTCTCCTTTGATGGTCTTTATTTGAAAAGTTGTATCATTTTTAGAAATAAAGGAAGCAAACATTACCCAACCACATTCACAAGTAACTTTTATATTATCACGACAATTTTTTGTGAATTTTATTGGCTTTCCTTGCATGTTTGAATAAGTCTTAACTGTGTTTCTGAAATCTTCACCAGTATTGAAGCACAATCCAACTTCAAATTCAAAGTTTGTTTCATGTGCATTTCCTTTGTAGATGTGGTTGTAGAAGTGGTAACGTGATGATTGTTCTTTATTTGGATTAAAACTGAGAAAGATTCTATTCTTATAATGCTCTATGATTTGATTTTGCTCTTTTCTGCCTCTTTCATTTGGCTCCTTCACCCCAACCCATTCTATTGTTTCATCAACATATTCATCAAAATCTATATCATCATAGTTATATTCACCTTCTTCAAAGTCATCGCTAAAATTTGAATCATATTCATCTGTGTCCTCTTCGTTGCTTATTGAGTCGTTGCCATTTTCAAATTCTATTATTGACTTTTCCAAGCTGGGGTCAGCCTCACTGTCATGGTCAATATGGGCTTCAACAGTTTCAACATAGACATCAACTACCTTTTTTGAATTAATATACCTTATTAGATTTCTAACGTCATCATCATTCAATATCAAATTCATATTACTGCGATCAACAAATCCACCAGAACAACAAAAAAATCTTACCTAACCTAAATGATGAACTAGATCCGCCATATCATGCAAATCCTTTAACATTATGAAGTTACAATCACAGCAGTCAAAGAAGCTAACTACATCAGGGCTATACAAAATATTTGCAGAGCCAATGAACAACCCAGAATGATGCAGTCTGATAGTAAATAGAGAAACTTCAAATGACATGTAACATGTGCCCGCTCTTGAATCATTAACTCTCAACATCCAAACCATTCTTTATCATGCAAAAAAAATAATTTATTTCAAAAAACTAATTAACTATAAGTGCTAAGAAGAAAGGGGATGAAAATCAAATGCAAAAAACTATAAAAAACTTTGCATGTAACTACTTCTAGCTATGCATGTAACTATTTAAAATTATACTATATCCAGCAAAAATCATTACTAGTTCAATAACAACTCAAAATCATTACAGCAATGCTTTAACAGTATGAAAAACCATGTAAACAGTCTATCCAGCAAAAATCATTACCAATAACTCTATCTCAGAACGCCGGGAGAGTGATCGCCGGGGAGAGAGTATGTCGGGCGGGGTGGTTGGAGTCGGACGGCTGATGAGAAGGCTTGCTAGGGCGTTTGGAATGAGAAGGCTCGCTCGGGCGTTTGGAATGAGAAGGGCTATTAGGGTTTTAAGTTAAAATAAAGCTTATATTCCAAAAACACCCCTCTATTTGAATAAAATAAGCATTTCTGAATTTTTAATTAAAGCTGAAAATAATAGAGGGTGCAATGTGCTAGGCAAAACCATTTTCTAGGTTGCAAAGTGCCAAATCCTCAGATTTGTGGTGCAATGTGCCAAACACCCCCAATTCGGGAGTGTTAAGTGCCAAAAATTTGGTTTATTATTTTCAGCACTTTTATATTAGGTTGGATCACTATATTAGTTTGGATACCTTGTATTGTGCTGGATTGTTAGATAATTATCGTGATTTGCAGGATTTATTTGCCGCGCGCTCTTGCTTTGGCCCTCCACGCGGAGGAAACATTAAGCTTGTTTTGCCCAAATAAAATATTTTGCCTTGTCGTGAATTATCCGCGTGAGATGATTTTTATTTATTATCCATTTGGGATCTAACCGTCGGACTTTTGCAAACATGTAGGGTCAGGTCACCGATGTTTCCGCCGCCTATAGATTCGCCCGGCGTCAATTGGTATCAGAGGGAGGTTACACATTATTCAATACGCAGTCGTATAGTCTATAGGTTTGCCTATCATATCTAGGTATCATCACTATTCCCCTCCTCAATTTGGAGGTTTTGAGTCCACTTGCACCCGCTCTCATAGGTCCCCTTCAGGGAGACCCTTACGACAGTACAATGATTATTCGCATTCATAGCACACTACTTCCAGAGATCGTGTTGACCCGCCGAGACGACCCCACAATGCTAGAGACCATCAGTATGAGATTGTCGTCATTCTTATCCGTACACGCGGGCGGATCGTGTTGATCCTTCGACACGACTCAGTTAACTTAGGAATGATTATTACGATGATAGTCGTTTTGAGAGAGATCTTGAAAGTCAGTTTCGTACTGCTGCACCTTCCTTTGACGGCTCATCGAGTCCCGAGTCTTTCAGTTATTGGCTCGTGGATATGGAGTATTATCTTGATCATTTTGAGATATTCGGTGAGCGTCGCGTCTAGTTTGCGAAACTTAGACTTTTAGATCAGGCGAGAGCATATTGGGCTATCGTTGAGAGGACCCGCGAACGAGACCGTCTACATCGCATCATCAGTTGGGTGGACATGAAACGTACATTGTGTCAGAGGTATCTGACTTCGTCGTATCGGAGTCGCTTGCTCGACCAATTATTTTCCCTTCAGTAAGGATCCATGTCTGTCGCTGAGTACAAGGATCACTTTGATGTGTTAGTTGTGATGAGCGATATCCAAGAGGACCCAACCATGATCACTACCAGATTTCGGTCTGGGCTTCGATCTGACATTCGTACTAAGGTAGTTTATCATACCTTGGAATCCCTCGAGAAGACATATCGGCTCGCTTTTCGTTATGAATAGTCATTGAGATCCTCAAGAGCTGGTCGATGAGATTCTCACCTTGGCCTCCGCAGTACAAGGCCCTTCCAAACCGAGGTCACCGATACGCCTACCACTGTCCTGTCAGCCACGACAGAAGTGATACCTGATGCAGATTACTCTCACCCCAGTGAGGTGCTTAGCCCAGTGAGTGACCTATCTCTTGTTTCTTATCCGCCCCTTGTGACCCCGACTGAGAGCGAGCCTGAGCCACCTACTGAGTTTGTAGTGTTGTGTCCCTCACCCACACCTCCTCTTCTGCCATACAACAAGTTAGTTAGCACCCTAATCATAGACCAATTTCCTGACACCGCCCCCACAGATCTATTCTAAGTATAGGTCTGTGTCGATATCCCATTGTCATTACCTGGAGTCACATCACGACTGAGAGCCCAGAGCCTGATGTTGATCTCGTAGTGACTATCACCCATTCACGGGGACACGACCCCTTACAATGGTACTCACATGGAGGATCATGATCCTAGTGACGAGTTTTACGATGATCCCCCTATTGAGCCTCTTGATGAGCCTCCACATCCTGGTGAGGATGCGATTCGGGTGAGACGCTCGTTTATGAGCTTTGAGTTACTTGCATCTCTTTCGCTATCATCTATAGTCTTGCCCCAGAGAATTGATCTTGCGTGGAGCATAACGTATGTAGAGTCTTTCTTGAGTACGCTTGAGCATACTCATATTTTGAGGGTCTACCTTATGATGCATGACACCCTCGATGAGTTTTGGGATGCACCACATGCTGATCCACCAGACGAGCTCTTTCTACCTTATGATGCATGACACCGTCGATTCGGGTGAGACGCTCGTTTATGAGCTTTGAGTTACTTGCATCTCTTTTGCTATCATCTATAGCCTTGCCAGAGAATTGATCTTGCGTGGAGCATAACGTATGTAGAGCTTTCCTTGAGTACGCTTGAGCATACTCATATTTTGAGGGTCTACCTTATGATGCATGACACCTTCGATGAGTTTTGGGATGCACCACCTGCTGATCCACCAGACGAGCTCTTTCTTTTCGGGAACACGCACCACACTCGAGAGTCACGTCTTGTAGTCGGTGTACACGATTTTCACTCAGGTGATCGTCTTATCCGTGATGACTTTTCGTACACACCTCCTGGTGAGCCCCCTGATGTGCTACATTTTCCGAGAGACATTTGGCTCTTGTTGAGCTCGTATTTGAGTATAGATGTCTCTCACGGTCATCTGAGCACTCGTCTCACACGGGATGAGTTTTTCTACACTCCACCGAGAGAGCCTCCTGATAGGCCACCTCACTTGATAGATTTTCAGGTCATTATTGAATTTTCCCATTGGGAGCATGCAGTGTCTGTCTTGTTTCATTTGCATGAGTCTGTTGAATCGTAGCGTTATCATTTGCATGAGTATGTTGTGTTGTTTGTTCGTCATTTGCATGTCATGAGTCGGTCTGACGAATAATTTATATTGGTAATAAAACTTGTAAATCACATGCGGATGTTAATTGGCAAGTGCAGGTACTTCATGAAGGTGAGCAGGTGTTGGTGAGAATCTGCATTGTGAGACTCCGTGCAAGACCTGCTAAAAGCTTAAGCGTTTGGCGAATGGATCCCTATATAATCATGAGAAGGATCAAAACAAACACCTATGATCTTGATGTCTTTGCAAGTATGAGTATCCTCCTGGTATTTAGTGTTGAAGATATGACGCCGTACTACGAGCCTCGCCAGTATGTGGACCCAAGCAGTGGGGACTTCCAGCCGTCCACACCTCCATTTTCGTTGTCTTGCCACTTTCATAGCCCACACACGTCTGATGGCCACCACTACTCACCACCTTCTGACACCCACCCACCAGGTGACTCGTCTTTTTTGGTTCTACCTACGGTGCCGCCGATCGCACCTTGATCCACGACTCGTGAGTTGAGCGTTGAGAGCATCACAGAGACCAAACTCTGCCAGTACATTCCTACTACAAACGTTGATGACACCTGGGTACTTGCAGTAGAGCTTGATCGACTCACCCCTGGACTTCGACTTCAGTACGACCATCTCCATTTGCCGGAGATGACGACTTTTCAGTCGGGGGAAGTCAATTGGCGAGGACACTCTTCCATCGACGACACTTGGACGACCTCGGGTGGACCTCTTCGAGTTTTACCTGGCATACAACGGGAGAATTCTGATCCCAATTCATCGGGAGATGAATTCTTTCAATCCGGGGAGATTGATGCGGAGCATAGACAAGGACTTGCAGTGGATGACGAGTTTTGAGCTCATTCAGGGATGATTTGACGACTTTTCATATATGACGTGCCCGGATCGATGATCGGACTCTGCAGATGTGTTTGGATTCGCATTGCGAATCGATTTGATATATTATTTCACTATCTTGCATTTTATTTTGATGTATTTAGGTGACCTCAACTCTGCCCAATCATAGTCGTTGATGGTGGGATGCCCTAATTCTCCTTTTTTATAAATAGGTAGTTTGTGGGCTGATTTGAGGCATTGCAGATTTTGGAGAAGAGAAATCCCGAAATCTGGCGATCCCTCCACGGTGCCGACTACGTGGAACTCTAGGTGACAACTCCTAGGTTGGTATCTTCCTCCCCAAGCCTTCTCCTAACCCTAGCCCTCCTTTTCCCACTTCAAAACCCCTTTGCTGCCACCCCAGCTCCCCTCAAAACCAGCCACCAGTGGCTGCCCTGCTACCAGAATTTCAGCCTTTTTATGACACTATTTGATGAAATTAACTATTCATCCTTATATTTTTTATTTCCTCCTTCAGCCGATCCTCCCCCTTCAAGCCTACAGCCGAACATGCCCCTTCAAGCCTACAGCCGGCCGCCCCCTGTGCTACCCTCAGCAGCCTGCCTCCTCGGCCCTAAACAACCGCTAAACCTCTTGCAGCTGCTCCCCTCCAGCATACTCCACCAACCAACCCACTGCCGACAGCCCATCCCCAGCCTTCCGTGCAGGCCGTCTCCTGTCGCACACCTCCCTTCCCTCCTTGCCGCAACCCCCTCTTCACGTGGAATCACCACCCAAAGCCCTCCTCCCGGATGAGCCCCGATCTCAAATTTCAGCCTCGATCCGTGATTTTCAGCCCCGATCCGACCATTTATTGTCGGATCTACCCTTCTTCACCCGAATTCACTCATCGCTTGCCCGGATATACTCGTGTGTGGCCAGATCTATCCTTTTTTGTTCCGATTTCACCATCCACCATCGAGGACAGCCACCATCATTGTTTCCACGCTGCCGGTTCCACATTTGATTGTTGTTCCACGCATCCGGATCCGAAATCTTTAGTGTCTTTGTCAGCCCATTATTTGATGAGATTTAGTTATACTGATTTATTATTTTCAGCACTTTTATATTGGGTTGGATCACTATATTAGTTTGGATACCTTGTATTGTGGTGGATTGTTGGATAATTATCGTGATTTGCAGGATTTATTTGCCGTGCGCTCTTGCTTTGGCCCTCCACGCGGAGGAAAGCCTTAGCTTGTTTTGCCCAAATAAAATATTTTGCATTGTCGTGAATTTTCTGCGTGGGATGATTTTGATTTATTATTCATTTGTAATCTAACCGTTGGACTTTTGCATAACATGTAGTGTTAGCTCACTGATTTTTCCGCCACCTATAGATTCACCCGGCGTCAATTCCTCTGATCTCCAAAGAAATCAAGTGAATCCATTCGCCAACCAAGATAAAATCAATCAAGAAAGTGCAGTCATTTAGGTTATGAAGATACTTTCTCTTTCTACTTAGAGGTGACATCGAATTGCAATTAAAATAGAAAGGAGAAAATACTAAGAATTAACTCATACTAAAAGAAAACAGTGAAGACTAAACCTATTAAATTAAAATCATCTTTAGATCATTTATCTCAAACCACACAACACAAACTTTGATATTTGCATCAGACATGATCACAATGTGCTTGTTCCACTTATCATTAACGTGATTAAAATAGGATTTTGTTGGCAGAAAAGATGTTCTTAAATTAAGTAGTTAAAATTCTTTAGTTTTGAACTAAAATATTTGTTAATCATTGGCTGATTTATGGGCCATCTTGTAAAGACCTCACCAAGAATATTTGATAAGCTGATAATTTTCATTCAGATTGAAGCCGTTATCACTTCTAAGATCATGGCAGCAAAATCTAACTTAAATACTAAGAAGGTGACATGCCAACTTTTTACATTTTAAATTTATCAATAGAATTGTTTCGATCTGTGAGCATGTTTTGCTTTTTTTAACAGAAATTTGGCAACGTCTTGGCACTACTTCCTAAGGTGAAAGGGAATGAAGATAGCTGGTGTTTGACTCTTCAGAAGATTCTTATTGCTATTAATTCAATTCTCACCGATGTATTCCAAGGATTTGAAGAAGGTGCAATGATCTCAAACTTGTTATATCTACTATCGATCTTTGCATCATAAATAATTTACATTGAAATAATTTGCAGAGAAAAAATGTGCTGAGATTATGAAAATGATAGTTCCTTCGGGTAAGATCCCCCCTCCTCCTTTGGGAGGTGAAACATTGCCAGAAGAAGTATATATACCGGCAACAAGAAGACTACACGATGTACTAGTGCCGAAATTGACTACCTTAATGCATTGTCTTTGTATTATGCTTACTAACCCTTATCCTCTTCGGGTAGGTCCTTAATCTAATTTAACTTCTATATCACTGCTCATCTATACATACATATGTATATATATATATATATATAGAGAGAGAGAGAGAGAGAGAGAGAGAGAGAGAGAGAGAGGGAGAGGGAGAGGGAGAGGGAGAGGGAGAGGGAGAGGGAGCGGGGGAGGGAGAGGGAGAGGGAGAGGGGGAGGGAGAGGGAGGGGGAGAGGGAGAGGGAGAGGGATTTTAGGGAGAGAATTGGTTCTCTCCTAAAGCTCAGAGAACCAACATCATGGTCATCCGTCCCATCGCATCACATATATATATAAATACATGATGCGATGGGACGGCTATGATGATGGTTCTCCGAGCTTAGGGAGAGAACCAGTTCTCTCCCTAAAATTTCTCTCTCTCTATATATATATGCTTATTGGATCCTATGTACCTATTTATGAACATCTCATTCAGATTTGAAGGCCTTTTTCTTTTGCAGGTGGTGATTCCTATTCACTCCTTGTTAGCTACAGTCAGGCGAGTGCTTCAAGTGGATGGTTCTTTTAATGAATCTTTGTTTCTATTGACCACTTCCATGCATCATGAACTTCTTTGTGCGGAGCTCCCAGCTCTTCATGTTAGTAGTTTGGATCTTCTGATTGCAATTATTAAAAGTTTACGGCGGTAAGTTTTGCCTATATTGATGGATTGATTCTCTCCGCATGAAAATCAGTTATTTTGGACTTGGGAAGTTTTTTTAATAGATGTAGCAATGGCAGTCAGTGCTCATATATCCACCTGCATATTTAAGTCCTTTTTCTTAACCCCAATCAATCTATTTGACAGATGTGTTTTTGTTTTTGCAGCGTTTTTTGAAATATCAATTTTTTTCCTTTATAGAAAGCAACATTAAAATGACATAATTGAAGTACTGTTTAATTTTTCATTCAGTAGGCTTTGATGGTTCCTGGACCTTCTATCTGTTGCAATTAATGTTCTATAATGATGTCTTGATAATTGGAATGCAATCACGTTTGTCAAGCTTGCTTTTTGACCTTTTTAGATTGAACTCGCTTAGAAATGGAACGTTTTCTACAGGCAACTCTTGCCACACGGTATCAATGTTGCGCGGCTTCTCACTGAATATTCCCGGAGAGCCAGATTGCCTTCCATAAGGACAAAAGTATACTCTATAATACACATGTTACTGATCTCTATGGGTGCTGGTACGCTTCTCCACCTTAAACACGAGAGCTTATATTCTTATTTATATGATATTCTTTTATGCACCAGATCCTAAATACTTATTGTTTTCACACCATCTTTCATTTCATATTCTAAAAATATTCGTAATTTTTAGTATTTTATGCTAAAATTGCATTTTTTTAATCCCAATAAATACATATCTGACTATTATTTAAATGACCATTAAGTCGACATCCAACTTTGAAATGTCACCCTTTTGGCCAAACTCCCAATTTGACTATGTTATTTCTGATTTTTAAAAACCAAAATATTGCATGTTTGAAGCGTACAATCTTATTATCCTCAAGCCTGTGGTGTCCAGGATCACAATGGAGACATCCTACTACTTCAGATTTGCCTTTTCATAATGCTGTTTGAAGTTTTCCTATTTACGCCACCAACTAAAATTGATCTTTAATTATTTTTTTGATCCAAGGATAACTCTTAAACTTTGGTTTTTGATAGGCATGTCCCTTTACCTTGCCCAAGAAATAGTTAATAGCGCTTTTTCTGACCTCAATGATTACCTTGCGCTTGGGAATAGCTCAATGCTTTTGAATAAGCAGCCATCTATCATACCGAGCAAGACATTTCAGAAAAATCATCGTAGGAAGCGGAAGCATGCTTCACTAATGTCATTGGAGTGTCACAATGCCGATGATATAAGCATTAAGAATGGCAGCAACAAACAACAGACTCCTCTTTCTGTGCGGATTGCTGCACTTAAAGCATTGGAAGCTCTTCTTACCGTGGTATGTTTCCAATGGCAAAACAACTCTACGAGTATGAAATTACAACACTCCGCCAAGCCTATTTTTGTTGAAAGTATTTGTTCTTTAACTTAGCTTTAACAATGTTAAATTTTTTGCTGGTTCCTTTTTTTTCCAATGTCTTTGGCATGGACTACAAGATTCTCATTCCAAGATGGGTGTGCATAACTGCTTGTAATACAAGCAAATATTTTAATTTACTTTAGTCAAAAGAGGAAGAAATTGATATTAGGTTTTGGAAATGTTTACATAAACGTGTATCTATATAACTATATAAATATATTCTGGGTCTCCCATGTAAGTTTGCCAAATTACATATTGAACCCTTTATCTTTTGAAATTACATAAACCTTCCACCTGAGTCTACATTTCATAACATGGATACACAACAGGCGCAACCTATAATTATGCCAACTCCCAGGGGTAGTTTGGGTAATTAATTGTGTTTATATATATATATATATATTATGGATCCTATACGTCAGGTACCTATTACTATTATTGAGTCCAATTAATATATTGAATCAAATGTATTAGTTGAGTCGGTTTTTTTATTAGTCGCGTCGAGCCCTTTATGTTTTCGGGTTATTTACACTCATGGCACTGATGGTATTATATAAGCCCATGGAGTCATGTAATGAAGCATCAATGAAGTTCAAATTTTCTAATCCCCCCCCCCCCCCGCTTAGGCAGCCACGATCAAGGCTCTACAATATCTTCTCAGCCGTCATCTCCACCTCCTGCAACCTCGAGTAGGCCCGTAACTACTTGGTATCAGAGCCACCGTTCCTTTCATCTGCGCCGTCAACTTCCGCTTTCTTTCCCAACAACACAACCCTCCACCATCTAACAATCGCTCAACATCATCCGTCGTTACTCCTCGTTTTGCCCTCACGATCGATGCTCTGCAGCGACCAAAGCGACAATTCATACAACCGTCTCTCTTGAGCTACCCTTCTACCTCGATGCCCCACTCCAACGACCAAAGTGACAATTCACACATCCATGCTCCATCTACGCTCTGCCACCTAGATTTGAGCGCTTCTCCAGGTCCGAGTGCCTCTTCCTGGTGCGATCTCTTCATCAACATTGAATACGCATCTCTGTTCAGAGGCTTATTCCTTCATCTTCACGGGATCCGGCCATACAGCCTCCTGCACAATCCTCAAATCGATTCCAGTGACATCGTTTCCATGCCGCCTGCACGTGTCTCCATCTCATGTCTCCGCCTGCGTTTACTTCTTTTATTTTCCCCGAGTCCCTCCCCACAACAACAATTTTTTTTATTTCATTTAAGCCCCCACGCAGAGCAGCTGCCCTTCTTCTCTAGCCCTTGACTCATATAATATTCTACATCAATTAATTTTGGGGAACTACAAGCTTAGTGCCACGGATGAGACCACCATCAGTCTGATGTTGCAATAATTTACGACCTCTATGGATGCTCGTCGTAAGGATGCCAAAGCTCGTCGACGAGACGACATTACCGCAACCTATGCAAGTTTGATGATTTGATAGCCTCCCTTTTACCCAAGCTTCCATTTGCACCGCCACCGCCTCACCTCGTGTAGCCGCCTTCTTCGCCAGTCGACGACGTGCCACTGCTTCCCTTGTCGGCTCCTGCTTCGGTGACCCCGGCTCTACCGATTCCTCCGGCTATCTCGCTGCCTCCTCTACCGCCCCTTGCTCAACCGACCCCTGTTCCGCCAACTCCGACAGACCCGTTCTTGCTGCTGACCGTCGTTTTTTGGCCTCCTTGTTCCTCCCGCTCACTGCCACTGTGGCAGCCTCACCGGACACATTCCATCCACTGTCCGTTGTTCCGAAAACACCGCTACTCCTCACTGCATCCACCGACGCCACAACACACTACCAGACGCTATTCTGGCGAGAGATCAAGATGTTAGATGATTCGGTCATACATGCGAAGTTCGAGCTTTAGGGCAATGTCGATTTTGAGGATGGATGAGATGTTATGGATCCTATAGGTTAGCTACGTAGTTTTATTATTATTGACTCCAGTTTTTATATTGAGTGAAATGTATTAGTCGAATCAATTCGTTTATTAGTCGCGTCGAGTCCTTTATGTTTTCGGGTTATTTGCACTCATGCCTGGGGTGGGGGGGGGGGGGGGTCTTATATAAGCCCATGGAGTCATGTAATGAAGCATCAATGAATGAAGTTCTAATTTCCTAAACCCTAAAAGAGATTTTGGAGGCTCTCTCTCTTGAGCTCGCCTCGCTTAGGCTGCCGTGGTTAAGACTCCGTAGTATCTCTGCCACCGTCATCTGCACCTCCGACAACCTCGAGTAGGCTCGTAACAATATATATTACAACTTGGAGAAAATAATATAACACTTAATAGAAAATACTAAATATATTTAACTCTCCTATTTAGGAAAATATATTTATCATTCTTAACTTGAAAATGTCATCCACGTATCTAATGGCAAAACAGCTCCACAAGTATGAAATTATCACACTCCACCAAGCTTATTTTTATTGGAAATATTTGTTTTTCAACTTAGCTTTAACAGTGTTTGATTTTTAGCTGATTCCTTTTTTCCATGTCTTTGGCATGGACTACAATTTTCTCATTCCAAAAATGTCATCCACGTATCTAATGGCAAAATAGCTCTCCAAGTATGAAATTATCGCACTCCACCAAGCTTATTTTTATTGGAAATATTTGTTTTCAACTTAGCTTTAACAGTGTTTGATTTTTAGCTGATTCCTTTTTTCCATGTCTTTGGCATGGACTACAATTTTCTCATTCCAAGCTGGCCGGACATAAATGCTCTTGATAGTTGATACAAGCAACTATTTTACGATTACTTTAGCTGAAAGAAGAAATTGATATTAGGTTTAGGAAACGTATACATATGTCTCTCTCTCTCTCTCCCTCTATATATATATATATATTCTTGAACCTCCCATATATATATATATATTCTTGAACCTCCCATGTAAGTTTGCGAAATTATAGGTTGCACCCTTCTATCTTTTAAAATTACATAAACCTTCCAGCAAAGTTTACATTTCATAACATGCATATACAAGAGGTGAAACTTATAATTATACCAACTCCCAGAGTAGGTTTGGGTAATTAATAGTGTATATATATACATATACTACAAAGTAGGAGAAAACATATTACACTTAATATAAAATACTAAATATATTCAACTCTCCTCAAGTCTGGAAAAATATTTTTATCATTCTTAACTTAAAAATGTCATGGGAGAAAAAGATGGATGGAGTTGCACATGAAGAGATTGACCCGCGGCGTTATATTATACAAAGCAGGAGGAAAATATGTTATGCTTAATATGAAATACATTTATTTAACACCAAATATATTCAATTATTTTTTTTGTTTATAAATCTAATCATCTTTTAAGAACAGTAAGGACTTTATGCTGAATCTAGAATGCCCATTTGATAACCAGTTTACCTGTCTTGAAGATGTTTGTATTAACAATAATTAAGTTCATAACTCAACCTTCCAAACTTTTAATTTAACATTTTTCATTTCGTCTCAGTTTGTCAATTGCTAATGTTTAATATGAACTGTTTATTCATTTATCTTCTTATAGTTATTTATAATAAAATTTTTTTTATCAACCTTATATTTCCACGTTTTGTGATATTTCAGTTAAAAATTGGCTTTTCCTAATAATATGTGAGCAGTTGATAGTTCTAAATATCTTTTTTTTTGGAAACTCAATACGATGTTTCAGTAGAAAGCAAAGAAGAAAATATTATTGCATCATAAATAATAACAAGGGCATTGTTGGTCTAATTGATACATTCATTCCTAATTTTATCCAGTCTCGTATGTCCACACATCCACCCAAGCATTCTCATCTCCGCAATTCTCATTTTTTGCTTATGTACACAATTCACTGCCCAACACTCAGAAACGTAGAGCATCATTGGTCTAATTGTATTACACAGATACAACACAAAAAAACACGCGACTTAATACGACTTGGTAATATAATGAAACGTAACCTCAACTCTTCCCCTCAAGTCAGGCAAAAAATATCAATCATCCTTAGCTTGTTTAGAATGAACAAATGAAGTGATCACATTCTTTTTGACTAAATGATCTTTGATTAAGTGTCGATCGACTTCAACATGCCCAATCCCATCATGTTGTACGAGGTTGTGACATGTGAGCAATACTAATGACATCCTTATTATCACAGTATAAGGAGATAGAGATATACTCCCGAAATCCCCGATCCTGTAACATAGATTGCAACCATAGTCCTTCATAGAGACCTTGGGATATCACTATGTACTCAGCCTCCGCACTAGATTTTCCTACAACATTATGTTTCTTGCTTCATCAGGTTACCAAATTTCCCCCAATAACTGTGCAATACCCCGTAGTTGACTTTCTGTCATCATGACTTCCAACCCAATATGCATCAGTGAAGACTTCAATCCTTAAGTGATTGTTCTTAGAGAACAGAAGTCCTCGACCATGTGTCTTCTTAGTTATTAAAGGTGCAAGGCACACCAAGGCGCAAAGAGATCTTGGAGCGTAGGTGTG
This sequence comes from Platanthera guangdongensis, assembly GCA_039583875.1. NCBI lineage: Eukaryota > Viridiplantae > Streptophyta > Magnoliopsida > Asparagales > Orchidaceae > Platanthera > Platanthera guangdongensis. The sequence continues at coordinate 143,547,296 of CM077165.1, forward strand.
AGGCTCAAGGCGCAAGCGCACGCTTGACGAAGGCAAGACGCAATCACATCAATTTTTAATTATCATCATCAAACATCATTTCATCTTCTCGATCAAATTCTTCATATATTTTTCTAGTTAATAATTCATTACTGTCGTTTATATCTCCTAAAAATATAATTAATGTGGTCACTTGTATCATATATATGTCCCAATGCACAATTATCTTTTACAAACACCAAACCAATAAAAAATTATTGAGTTCTTACATTATTTATTTTTTTGTTTCTAAAAAAATTTACAGCAAAAATCTCACTCAAGCGTGCATTTTATGTTCAAAAGACGCAAATAAGACTTGTAGAAATGGAGAAAGCCAACCTTGTATATATGTCCACTTGATACAAATACAAAGAATGAGTACATATATATAGATGAGAGAAAGAGAGAGAAAAGTCCTATACACAATGTGGGACTAAAGAGAGGAGAGAAAAACAATAAATGCTATACAAATGGGCCTAATGTTAAGTGGGCTTTTCCAACACTCCCCCGCAAGCTGGAGCGTATAGGTCATATGCACCCAGCTTGGACAAACATTGGTAGAACAGAGTGCTTGATAAGGCCTTTGTGAGGATGTCGGCAACTTGATCAGTTCCTGGAACATGCTTTAATTCAAGTTTCTTCAATTGAACCTTTTCACGAACAAAGTGACAGTCAACCTCGATATGTTTTGTGCGCTTATGAAAGACCGGATTCTTTGCGATGTGTATGGCGGCTTGACTATCACAAAGTAGAACAACAGAGGAGGGGAGTTTTACTCCCAGGTCAGTAAGGAGACTTTCAAGCCATGTGAGTTCTGAAACAACTGAGGCCATCGATCTGTATTCAGCCTCTGCAGAGGAACGGGCCACCACAGCTTGTTTCTTACTCTTCCAAGTAATAAGATGCCCACCAAAATACGTACAGAACCCACTAGTTGACCGTCGATCGTCCAGGGAACCCGCATAGTCGGCATCAGAATAGGCAACCAATGCGGGAGCAGAGTCGGAGGTTTTGTAAACCAGCCCTTGGCCTGGAGCTCCCTTAAGGTATCGAAGAATCCGTTCAACCGCTTGGAGATGAGAAGCCCGGGGGGCATGCATGAACCTACTGACAACCCCAACTGCAAATGATATATCTGGCCTTGTGACTGTTAGATAGATCAACTTGCCCACAAGGCGTCGATAGTATTCCGGGTTCGGAAGTAGCAAATCGTCATCCGAAGCATGAGCGCATAATTTGTGATTTGCCTCCATCGGGGTACACGCTGGCTTGCAACCAGACTGACCAGCATCTTTGAGAAGATCGAGACAGTACTTTCGTTGGGAGAGTACCAACCCGTCCGGCCGCCGGGCGATCTCGAGACCAAGGAAGTAGCGAAGTTTCCCCAGATCTTTAGTCTGAAAAACATTGCTCAGGTGTTGTTTGACGTCTTGAATCCCCTTTGAGTCATCCCCAGTGAGAAGGATGTCGTCAACATAAACCAACAGAAGAATGGTGTCAGTGGCCCGGTGTCGGGTAAAAAGGGAGAAATCTGCAGAGCTCCGAGTGAACCCCATGTCCCGAACCACCTTGCTAAACTTGTCAAACCACGCCCGTGGGGACTGTTTGAGACCATAAATTGACTTTTTGAGAAGACAGACCCGAGACTCCCCCGTGGTCTCAAACCCGGGCGGTTGGCGCATGTAGACAGTTTCCTGAAGGTCGCCATTCAAAAAGGCGTTCTTGATATCAAGCTGCTGAAGGGGCCAGCGGCGGTGCACCGCGACGGAGAGAAGAACGCGGACAGTGTTAAGCTTGGCCACCGGAGAGAATGTTTCCTCATAGTCGAGGCCCTCCTGTTGTGTGAAGCCACGAGCCACAAGACGGGCCTTCAGTCGGGCAATAGTGCCATCCAGAGCATGCTTGATGACGAAGACCCATTTACATCCAACAGGGTGCTGACCTGGAGGTAAGGGAACCAAGACCCAGGTCTGGTTGGCCCAAAGGGCCGTCATTTCTTCGTCCATGACAGCCCGCCAGCCAGGATGGTGAAGCGCCTCCTGCAAAGAGTTATGGACTGAAACAGAAGATAAGGAGGTGGCAAAGTGAAGAAGAGAGGGGGAGAGGCGATGGAGCGAGACGTAGTTCGCCATCGGATGAGCGGTGGAGACGAGAGCCGGAGCAGCAGGGAGCAGAGCACCAGAGGGCGAAGCCGACTGCAGAGGAGCCACAGGATGAGGAGAGCGACGAGAATAGACCCGGATAACCGGGGGTGGTGGACGGACCGGAGGTGGGGAAGGGAGAGAGGCTGAGGAGTGAGGAGCAGGAATGACAGGACGAACGACGGGAGCGGGATGCAGAGCGATATCCGGAGCAGGGAAGAATGGAAGATCTTCACGGAATGTTACGTCAGGCGAGACAGTAACCTTGCGGGTAGTAGGCGAATAACATACATAACCCTTCTGAGTGCGCGAGTACCCGACAAAGATCTGCTTGGTGGCACGAGGGTCCAACTTGTCCGTGGAGGGACCGAGGTGGTGAACGTAGCAGGTACACCCAAACACCCGTGGCGGAAGGGGAAAAAGCGGAGTTGTGAGAAAGAGGAGGCTGAAGGGAGTAACATACTGGAGGACGGAAGACGGGAGGCGGTTGATGAGGAAGCAAGCCGTGGAGAGAGCGTAGTTCCAGTACGGTTTGGGGACCTGCATTTGAAGCATAAGCGAGCGAGCGACGTCAAGAAGGTGACGATTCTTGCGCTCGGCGACACCATTCTGTTGTGGAGTGTACGGACATGAGGTTTGGTGAAGAATGCCGAATTCAGAGCAGAGAGTGGCAAACGTATGGCTGGTGTACTCCCGCGCATTGTCAGTACGAATAGTGCGAATAGGCGCAGAGAACTGAGTGCGAGTCTCGAGTATGAAAGCCCGGAATACGCGGGGAAGTTCAGAGCGATCCCGAAGGAGATATAACCACGTCATGCGAGAGTAATCATCAATAAAAGTAAGAAAATAGCGATAGCCAGAAATACTAGTAAATTTGTACGGACCCCATATATCGGAGTGTACTAAAATAAAAGGAGCGGAGCTCCGAGTACAATGAGGGGGGAAAGAAGAACGGGGCTGTTTGCCCAAAATACATGTGTCGCAACGAAAAGCAGGGAGAGTGACATCAGGAAGAGCCTTCCGGAGGACTGGAAGAGGAGCATGTCCCTGACGGCGATGCCAATCCGAAGAGGAGATAGATGCGAGGACAGTAGGAGAGTCGTCAAGAAGATAGAGCCCATTCTGCAGCCGTCCTCTACCAATGATAGTCTGCGTCTGCTGATCCTGTATGAGAAAAGAAGAAGAAGTAAATGTCACTGAGTAATTAGAATCAGTAGTAAGGCGACCGACATAGAGTAAATTGAAAGGAGAGCCCGGAACATGTAGAGCCGAGCGCAGGAGGAGAGAAGAGGTGAGAGAAATATCAGCACATCCAGAGACGGGAACCGACGCCCCATTAGCAACAGTAATGTACTTCGGGTGAGGTGAAGACAAGTACTGTGGTGGCCTAACAGAGGTGATATGATGAGTGGCACCAGAATCAAGGATCCAGCGCGTGCCAGAGGATAGGCAGGCGATACCTTCATTGGAGATAGAGGCAGCAGAGGCAACCGAGGCAGGCGGACGGCTGAGCAAGCCATGAAGATGCTGGAGCTGAAGACGAACCTCGTCGAGCTCACTACGAGAGGAGGCAGAGTCGGTAGTAGCAGCAGAGGCATGTGGACGAGGAGGTCGGCCATGTTTGCGAAAGCAAGTGGCCTCAAGATGACCATCTTTACCACAGAACGAGCATTTAGGCCTAGACCGGCCACCGCGACCCCGGCCGCGAGAGTCAGAGCGGCCACCACGGGCAGAGGGGGGAAGATGCAATAAGGGAGCTGGTGCCTGTTGAACAAGGGCCGGAGAAGGAAGTCCGGGAACATCCGGAGGCGGGGAGACTTTGAGAAGCATTGAGCACACGTCGGAAAAGGACGGTGTAACAGTAGAGGAGAGGATGTGAGCCCGGACACTGTGAAGATGAGGGGGTACCCGGGCCATCATCATGGCGATACCCACAGCTTCCTTCTGGGTACGTTGAGCAGCGAGATCTAGAGTGGGAGGCTGATGGTGGATCCAAGCCTCAACCAGAGACCGGGCTTGAGCAACAAAGGACGTCAAGTCGGTTGCGCCACTGCTGTCAAGGGCCTGGAGAGCGGTGATGATATCATAAAGATGGTGGAGACTATCTTTGCCAGAGTAGAGGGTGTGTAGCTCGTCCCACATGCCTTTGGCCGTCTCATGATACATGGCCAGGCGATAAGATTCGCCATCAAGAGAGTTGAGGAGCCAAGTCTGCACACGCCCATCATTGCGTAACCACTCCTCAGTAGGAACACCAATAACGGTCTGGGTCAGATGATGAAGGAATCCCTTTGACTGAAGGACACGGCGAACTGAGTGTGCCCATTCCACAAAGTTCTTCTTGCCAGTGAGCGAAATTGTAGTGATCCGGAGCTCGTCACGGACTTCCTGTATAGAGGCCGGGCGTTCAGGAGGAACTGCCGTACCGACGGAGTCTGCAGTAGACATGGAGGCCGCAGCGAGCTGAAGGAGGCCGCAGCGAGTTGAAGGAGGCCGCAGCGAGCTGGAGGAGACCGCAGCGGGCTGGAGGCCGCAGCGAGTTGGAGGAGACCGCGGCAGGCTGGAGGCCGCAGCGAGCTGGAGGAGACCGTGGCGGGCGGGAGGAGGCAGCAGCGGGCTGGAGGCAGCAACTAGAGGAAGCAAACAGACAGCGGACTGGGTGAGGACGCGGCGACCTGGATGAGGTCGCGGCGAGCTGGAAGAGGTTGCGGGCTGGGTCAGGTCGCGGCGGTCTGGATCAGACCGCGGCGGACAGGAGCGAGCTGAGAAAAGACAAGCCGGGGCTGACTTGCGAGCTGGCGGGCTGGATAGCAGAAGAACACCGATGAGCTGGCGAACGGGCGAGCTGGCGAGCTGGCGAGCTGGCGCGTGGCGAGCTGGCGAACTGGCGAGCTGGCGGGCTGGCGGGCTGGCGAAGACCAAGAAGAGGAGGCGAGCTGGCGGACGCTGCGCGAACGGCGGATGAAGGAGATCAAGGAGAGGAAGCGAAGACAGAGTTCGCAGCGGTCAGAAGAAGACCGACGGATAGAGGTCGCCGAGGTCGCGCCGGACAGAAAGAGGCCGCAGCGGACAAGGGGAAGCAGTGGACCCCACAGGATGGCTATAAAAAGGGGGGGGGGGGGGCAGAGGAGGAAGGAAGAGGGGGGGGGGGATAGAAGTGGATCCACGGGAGAGGAAGCGGACTGGATAAGTGAGGCCGCAGGAGAGACGCGACTAGAAGGTGCGGACTGGACAAGGGAGGCCGCAGAGACCGCCGACTGCAGGGCGGACAGAAGAGGGAGTCCGCAGGAGATTCGAACCTGGCTCTGATACCATGTAGAAATGGAGAAAGCCAACCTTGTATATATGTCCACTTGATACAAATACAAAGAATGAGTACATATATATAGATGAGAGAAAGAGAGAAAAGTCCTATACACAATGTGGGACTAAAGAGAGGAGAGAAAAGCAATAAATGCTATACAAATGGGCCTAATGTTAAGTGGGCTTTTCCAACAAGACTCATGAATGCGCAAACCTCAGAGCCTGGTGAGCCTTGAGCCTTAGACGCTCCTGAGGCGTGCCTTTAACAACATAAGGTGCCTTCTTCAAGCATCTCAACACTTGATGTGCTGCCTCTTAATGTCTGATTCTAGCATGCATATATCTACTCAAAATACCAACCACATGTATTGTTGGGCCGTGTGTGGGATAGGTATATGAGTCTTTCGAACAATCTCTGATAGCTTGATATTTCTATCAGATCACCGTCATTGTTTTCATTTATCTTGTGATTCTCTTCTATGAGAGTGTTTGCTAGGGCACAACCGAGCATTCCAATTTTCTTTAGCATGTCTAATACATACTTATTTTGTGATATTAAGATGCCTTGATTCAATTTAGCCACTTCAATTTCAAGAAAGTATCATAGCTTTCCTAAATCCTTCACCTTGAACTTTGTGGATAACTGAGCCTTGAGGTTGGCGATCTCCTCAAATCATCGCCTGCGATTACTATGTTGTCCATATACACAATGAGAACTACGATCTTCTAATCATGTTTTTTAATGAACATATGATGATCAAACCGTCTCTTGCTTGTAGCCAAACTTGAGCATGACCTTGCAAAACCTACCAAACCATGTTATGGGTGATGGTTTCAGGCCATATAATGAATTCTTCAAGCGGCAGACGAGCTCCGCTTGTCCCTTTCTCATATACCAGCAGAGAATTTCATGTATACCTTTTCATACAACTCATCGTGGAGAAAGACATTTTTCACGTCTAAGTTGATGAAGATCCCAACTTAAACAAGCGACATAGGACAAGCAAACCCATATGGAGTCCATCTTCGCTACCAGGGCAAATGTGTCCTTGTATTTTATTCCTTGAGTCTGGCTATATCCTTGTGTCACTAGCCTTATCTTGTAACATATTATTTTTTTTGCAACCGAACTGCATCAATAGTTCATAAAGAGGTGAAGTGCTAAAAGACCCAATTCTTGATATAGTCTCCCAAACTCAAAAAATACATTGAAACATTCATGGTTCCTTGCTGCAATTCCAAAATTTGACTAGTAAGCTCATATACCTAGGTGGACCTGCCAATCTGTGAGTATCTTTCACCGGATCGAGTCCGGATCCCAAAGTTGAATCCATAAACATATGGCTCTGATACACCTCTGGGGACAAGGAATGAAGGAGCCAGGAGACTACTAGAGAATCTTTCGAGTCCCAAATCCCAATGCTTCTAGGATGGGTCAATCTTGGGTGGCTCCACAATAGTCCCATCTATGTATCCAAACAACTCGTGGCTACGATTCACATGTTGAGCAGCACATGACAATTTAAGGTAATTTGTCCTGTCAAGTGTCACGATGGTGATCTTCAACGAGCTAGTGTGACCATGAGTCCGCTGAGAGTCACTCATTTGTGGCACAAACACTTTTGATGAAGAGGCAGAAGAGTTGTTCATGTTGGCACAACTTGGTGGAAACAAAAATGTCCACCCAAACAACAAGCGATCAGACCGAAAGGATAATCACAAAATCATGGGTAGCATGTGTCTTTCAGAGATGATCCTAGTTGGTTCAATGGAGGACATCCCTCAGAGGCTTGCGATGAACTCGTAGAAGCGGCGACGAGAATGTAGCAGCAGTCATCAATGTTGCAAGGAATCAGAAAGGAGTTGGCACGAGCTTGCTGTAAGGAGCAGCGATTGGGCGGGAGAAACAAATAGAAGGTGTTTTGTTTTGAGGGAGCAATGTCTGGAAGGAGAAACGACGAGAAGATCAAGCGAGAACGAGTGACTGGAAGCCACAGAGCAATGACGAGAGGATCAGGCAGGAACTAGTGACTGGAAGATATCTCGTAACCAGTAGATCTGGGCCTAACGGCCGAGGGCGTCGGGGTGTCAACGTTGAATCGCAAAAAGCAAGGCCTTTGTCCATGACTTGATTGAGCGGGAACGAGCGATCCATCCTCCGGAGATCGGCAGGAGTCACCTGCCTATGACATTCACAGGTTCAACATCATTTCCGAACCCGCATAACGCCACATGAAGCTCGTGTGGGAGGTGAAGACGCCCGCTCTGATAGATTGAGAAAGGAGGGGGAACGGTTGTCGGCTGTGTGAAGCGGGGAAGCAATGGAGCTGGTTAGGGGCCTTAGTGCTCAAGTGCTCTAATACCAACTAGAAAGCAATGAGGAAAATATTATTGCATCATAAATAATAACAAGGGCTCCAACTTAGACATATACATGAGTGGAGGAAATGTACCCACATGACCAAATTACTTTTATCGGGTATTACACAGATGCGACACAAAAAGAGCGATTTAATACAACTTGGTAATGTAATTCAACATAACGTCAACTGTTTCTTTATCAATTGCTGATGTCTAATATGAATTACTAGTTCAGTTCTTTTCCTGTTATACATTTTTTCTATCAATTTAATTATGCTTACAATACCAAATTTCATAGTGATTTGTGAATATTCAATAGTTTTGAAAAATATATTTGGATACTTAACAGGGTGGTTCTTTGAATTCGAAGGATTGGCGTCCTAGCGTCGATTTCCTTGTGGTAACAGTGGCAACAAATGCTTGCCGTGCAGGATGGGCGAATGAAGTTAGCATGTCTGTTCCAGAAGATGTTTCTTCCTCTGTTGCTGATTTTCAGTTAGCCGCATTAGAGGCGCTGCTAGCATCCCTTCTTTCAGGGACCCAGGCCCGGCCTCCATTTTTATCCCAAGGTCTTGATCTTTTTCATAGAGGTAACAACTCCATAACCAATTCTTCATTGACAAATCAGGCTCTTTTGGTGCCTTCATGATTCTTTATGAAGTACACGACGTTGAAGTGCTTAAGAGAAGTCTGACTTTCAATTTGTTCGGTTTACGTATTTGTAAATTTTATAAACATACACCTTCTCATTTGAGCTGCATTTAGGTGGAAGAATCAGTTGACATGTCCAATTTTAGTTGCATTTAGTTGTCATCAGAATCAATTGACATTATGTAACATCTTAATGATGAACACATCATGATTGTAAATCAAATGAACAAAATGACAGATAATACTGCTATACAATAACACAACTTACTAACACTAATCATCCAGATTATCATCTGGTCCAAAAATTTCTCGGTCAGCCTTAGTGCTCAAGTTTAAACTAATGATCAGTGGTCCAAAATAAAAGTCTTCCACCTTTATGCAGGCAACACAAAACATGAAATGCATAATATGAAAACACCAAACTAATAAAACATAAAATGATTGCCTTTTCACACATCGTTTGGACCCACCGGTGCATGTGGGCGTCTTCGCATCCTGACACCGCTCCTCCATAACAATAGATGAACCAAACATTCTTTAATAATTACTTCTTTGCTCAATTTTAGGTCTTGCAAGTTCTTTCCGAAACATCCATCTGAAGTTTCTATGATGAAATTTTTTTTTTCAAATATAAAATTTAATGATTGATTGAAATTGTCTTAACTAAACCCTGACGTGTGCCCGGTTTCTTGTTTTCAATTATTTCCTGATGGTTGTATGAATCACTAAAGGATCCGTTTGGCACGGCGGCGGTGGTCACGAACACGGTGGTTATGAACTGTCGTTGGTGACTGTCCGACCTCACCCAAGGAACTTCATCCACTTTTATGTTCAAAACTAATTTTTTTTCCTTGGTGGCGGTCATAACTATTATCAGGCTAAACATACATTCTATAGTGGTGGCGTTTTTGTCCAAACTCACCGGAGCAAGAATGCCGTGTCAAAGGGAGCCTAAGTCATCAAACATCAATGACATCTTACTCTTTTTAGCCTTGCAATCAATGATTTCTTATACCCACTGTTTTTCTTTCTTTTGGAACTTATTATACTGCAGGAAGGCAAGAAACAGGCACAAAGTTAGCTGCTTTTTGCGCTCACGCCCTTCTTTCCCTTGAAATTCTTATACATCCTCGCGCCCTGCCACTGATGTATCAACTTCCCCAAAATCCATCATTTGATGAAGGAATCTGTAAGAAAATTTCAACCATGGCCTTCAACAATGATATTAAATCAAACTTGCTCTCTATCCCAAAAGATGATATGGGGCTCCTTGATGTTGAAGAGGAAGAACTATCCAATCATTGCCTTGATATGGACGATGAACAAATATCTGCGGATGATAAACATACTGAAACAATTAAACGGTCATCAAAATTTTCTGAAGATATTACAAGGAATTCTTCGGCTGCTATTGTTGAATGCAAAAACAAAATGTCACAAAATGTTGATGCAGAAATGGAAAGCTTGGGCAGAGATGAAATGTCAGTGGATGGGGAAAGGGCTGAACAGTCCAGGTCTAAAAGCAGGATTAGCTCTTGCGATGTTTCAGACGATAAGTTGGATTTCGAGCGAAGAAGTTCGCCAATTTTGGCTGCAGAGACGGCACCAGGTAAAGGCGACCGTCCCTTGGGTACAAGGTTGAACCTCGCCGTTGAAAAAGGCGTTTCTCCTAACAGATCATCGTATGATTTGGATTCGAATTGGAGGAAGGTCAAGGATGTAGTGTTATCATATGATTCGGATTTTAGTTCCATGGATTCGTTGCCGGATATCGTTGATGGCGATCCTGAAAGCGAATAATGTACTAGAATATTTTGGTATTTTATGTAGCCTATAGCCAGCCATACAGAGGAAAGGAACGATTTTAGTCAGTGCATATTAGCTTATTGTTCTTTTCAGTGTATAATTTTGTGCTTTATTCTATTTTAAATTTTATTTTACTTGTTTGTCCATAGGTTGATTGGGAGAGATTCACGTTGAGATTTCTATACATCTGGTACTCCATCTTGTCATATATGGTTGTTACCATGACTCAAAAATAGCTTGAAAATTGACTTGTATTTTGATTTGGATCGAACTTTGGTGGTCTAAACCACGTGCGAAAACTATGATTGATTTTAATTTCTAAGTTCATTTCAAGCCAACTTTAGATCGGATAGAGGCTACCCAAAATGCAAGTAACATGTATCTGTATATTTTATCTATAATGCAAGAGGAGCTTTGTTGTTGTATTTTTTTGGTAGAAAGAGAGACCCAAAGAGATTAGTGGAATCTCTCATACATGCTGTTGGCGCGGTCATCAATCAGAATCGTCCTGAGTGTGACGAGAAGATCCTCAGTGCAGAACTCTCCTCTCTTAATCGCCAGGCTAGCACAATAACCACCAGCTTTGTTAATAACTCTACATATGAACAATGATCGAGTCAACTTGCCCGACAAGCTTGGCTATCACAACTCGGTCTCATCCCCCCCCCCATACACACAACACACACACAACACTTGCTCACGGCACATCGAAGGCCTTTCGGCATTGGCCGAAGTTTTGGGGTAGGCACCAACTAACATCTGAACTGCACCCCCGCTACAAGGACAAGGCATTTATGATTTCCCAAAACCCACCCATCACTTGCCCATGCAGTGCCTATCTTGACAGTTCCATCAAAGGTGACTTTGCACCATCCTACCTATGGGGGTTCCCAAGCCAAGAGTGTAATAAAGGGACAACACAACAATCGCCCTTGAGAACCCCAGTAAGGTCGAAGAGCAAGCACATCCTAAAGATAGCCTCTGCCAGCTTAAAAGAACTCTCTCGCAACAATGACCCCCTTTTGGATCATTACCTCAAGGGATAAAGAGGTATGCTAAAAATCAGTGCATTTCTGGCCTTCCAAATCTCCCAAGTGATAATGCCTTGTAGGGCCTGAAGGAAGAGGGTGAGGGTACCTTTGTCACTGTCATAGGACCGGATAACCTGCACTAGTTTTGAAATAGAAACCCACTCTCAATCCACAACAAGAACCAGTGAGCCACACTCCAAAGGTCCACCCACCCGCATGAAATGAAGATATGATCAACATCCTCCAAAGAAAGCCCACACCTAGGGAATTGGGGGGAGATGGTCATTCCATGCCCAACAAGGCAAGTTAGAGTAGGCAGGCGCCCTAAGGCCATTTTGCAAAGGAAGCATCCCACGCGGGGAACGACCCTCCATACCCAAGTCACTCTCCTCCCCTTCTCGTCATGATCACTGATGAACTGCTCATAAATTTCATTATGAGATAAAGGAATAGTCAACACCTGACGGCATAGATCCTCGCCAAAGAAACTTTGAAGAGTGCCAAAGTCCCAATCACGAGCATGCGTAATGAGCTCGGAGACATAAGGTTCGACTCAAATAAGTAGCAGTGAGTCTCAGACGAAGTCATCACCATGGTGTTTGAGGTCATTACACGTTAATGGTGTCTTTCGCTAAATAACTGCTTCCCTACTCTGTTTAGGTGATGATAATTCACTCAACATCACCATCGATGCGTGACAACAGAGTAAACATATGGTGTAATTAGGCCGCTTTTTTCAACTTGGTAATTACCTACACCTCAATAAAATGAACCGACCTAGGCTATGGCAAAGCAGAAATTTTGCTATCTATTCATCTATCTTATTATTTATTAAAAGTTTTTCTAGAAGTTAGCATAATTACGGATTGCACCCTTCTATTTTTTGAAATTATAAAAATCGTTCCTATAAGTTTACATTTCATAACATCCATGCTCAAAAATATCCCATTGGAATAAATTTCTAGGGGATATTTTTGTGCATAGATGTTATGAAATGAGAACTTACAAGGATGGTTTTTCTAATTTAAAAAGTAAGTGGGGTGTAATCTGTAATTTGCAATCTTAGAGGGGACGTCCTGGTAAATGCGACTAGACTTTAAAGGATTTAATATAGATCGGGCCTAAAATTAAATGGGCTGCAGTTCAAATTCAATAGGAATAATAATTAAAATGGGTTGTGGTTCCCAGTTCACTTCTGATTCGTTCCGATTCAATCATGTCTATTTTTTTTGAAACCGTTTGAAATTTGTTGGTTTTAAGTTTAGGGCATCGAATCGTATACATGAACAAAAAATGGGGGTTGGGGGAGATGAGAATACTTAGGTGGATGTGTGGATACATTAGACTAGATAAAATTAGGTATTAATATATCAAAGATAAGATGTGAGAAGCTCAATTAAGATGGTCCGGACATGCACAAATGAGACCATTAGATGCACACGTTGGTGACCCGAGGTACATGAACTAGGTGTTTCTATTCATCCACAAATTAATTATGAACGCAAAATTCCTTGTGAGACTCTTAAAATCTATAAAGGGAGTGCAGTCTTTCATTTAAAGGGGTCAGTAATCGAAGGAAGAATACAATTTTTTGTGTCTTTTTCGTGAGAATATCAAAAAACCATCCAACAAGTGCCATCATACACCAAAAGGACCGGTAATTGGAAGAAGAGTATGACCTCCGATACTTTATGCACAAGAACATCAAAAAAACATTCAACGATTGCACTCTAGCTTGCGTGTCAGTCAACATACGACTCCCTGTGCACCACTCACTAGATGATGAACCAACACCCCACTCTGCAGAACATTCCCCCACACACCACTTAACATACCCCGCACCCAGCGTGCCGCTCAACATATTGTGCCCCAACACGCCGCTAACCAGATCGCTCCCTTGTACACCGTTCTCCGGAACGCACCCTCACGCCACCGCACGCCTCTAAACATACCGCACCTCTGTGCGCTGCTCACCAAATCGCTCCTCATGCGCGGAATGCATCATAGTGCACCATTGAACATACCGCGCCCTCACGCGCCGCTCGCCTGATCGCATCCCTAGCCCCTCTCTCTTGAATGTGCCCCCCAACACACCGCTCTACATATCGTGTCCCCGCACGCTATTTTCTAAAACATGCCCACTAGGCTCAGCTCGACTAGACATCAACTTGTGCATATCCAAAGCCTAATCCAAAAATGACGTCTCTGTTTGGGAGAGCTGTTGCAGATTGGAAATCTGCTGATCATGTAGAGCTCATTGCACAGAGCTCTTTGAGAAGCTATTTTGAAAAGTTGTAGCCTGTTTGGAAGATCAGCTTCAGCAGAGCTGCGGATTGACCATCATCAGCTTCCACCGTCGCCGGAACAAGAACACCTCCCACTCGATCGCCAATTCCCTGATCCTCCATTTCACGTTCTTCAATTGGCTCGTAGATCGCATCTCCCCCCGGATCTCCCTCGTCCTCGTGTTTATATCGTCGACGCTGTTGTTTTGAAGGGCCGCCGCCGGGAGAACGAGATGGCCCCAGCAGATGTCTAGAGGATCAGCGCTCAAGCCACAAGACTTGTGCTCGACGGAAGTAGTGGTCATCGGGCTCAACAGAGATGTCATTGGTCGTGGATTGAGTGAGGACGAAGCTATGGTCGCGAGACCATAAACGACCTAGGTTTCGGCGGAGGTGACTGTAGGCCCGCCGACGTCGAGGCGGTAGGAGGTTTGGTTGGCGTAGGCCAAAAGGCCGTTGAATTCGCACAGGAGAGAGGGAGGAGGCGGGATCGAGCACGCGAGATCGGGCTGGGGAAGATGACTCGTCGGCCGGGGGAGAAATTGTTTTACAGTGGGTGGGCAGCGTTCAAGAGATCTACAAAAACGCAGCTATTAAAAAAGTGCTCTTTGAAAAATGATCAATACAAACAGCCTAAAATCAACTCTGGCGGATTTTTGAGCCGCAGAGCTGCACCAAACAGAGCCGGAGATCTTGATTTGACAGATTCGGCAATATTTCAATTTGTGGATGGGGTATGGGTTATTCATTTATTTACATACCGTAGAACCAAATAATTAAATATTTGTACACGACGGTCCGACCCAATTGCGGCAATGCAGCCCGGTCTGAACCTATATTCGACTGCAGCCAATGAGCGCTCTCACATGAGCTGAGAAGGCAGCATTAGCACGTGATAGAAGCATCCGTACAATGAGGAGCATTTGAGAGAATCAGTTTTAATAGGTCGGCCGGTTGTCTCTCGTAAGTCGTAACCGACAATTACTTAGATTTATATTATTATTATTATTATTAGTTTTTTAAGAACCCATGTGGTCACATGCATCTCCCTAAATTCATGCAACAACAACACTCAAGTCTTTATCCCACTATAGTGAGGTCGGCTATATGGATCCTTTGTCGCCATTGTGCCATATTTTTTGTCATAATCTTACTAATGCCTAAGTACATCATGCATTTCCTTATATTTTCATTCCAAGTATTTATTGGTCTACCCAGTGGCGGATGCAAGAATTTTTTCCTGTGTGAGCGGACCTAAAAACTCGAAGAAAAAAATTTGCAATACAAAGAATAATCAAACCTTAGTAGACAAATCTACAACTAATACACATCTAAAATATAATACACATATCAATGAGAACATGTACTTCAGTACTTCACAGTAAGAGCATATAAGATAAAAATAAAGAAAATACACTAATAGACAAGAAGTGCAACAAAAAAAGACTGAAACATCATACACAAAAGAAGTGCGGCTTGCAGTCTGCAGAATAATCTTGCTTATAAAAATTCCTCTACGAGCTTTCATGTTTTGAAAGCATTTCATTATCACCTCATTGTTGATAGTAGAAAATACAACTTTTTCAATATATGTCACTAAACATGCATTCATCCATTCATCCTCCATTCGATTACATAGTGATGACTTGATAATCTTCATTGCCGAAAAATCTCTTTCTACAGTTACAGTTGCAATAAGTAATAATAGTGCGAGTTTCACAAGCAAAAATACAAATGGATAAAGAACATCCTTCTTCAATTCAACTAGTCGCATAGCTCATCCTCCAATACCAATCACCTCGACAGAGTCATCGTTTTAGTGAATATACAAAATATAATTTTCAAACTGATTATCGAGGTCCATTAATTCAACTGGAGAAAAGTTCATGAGATAATGCACAGCAAATCGAATCAGTTTGTGCTTATCAAATACAAAAAATTAATTACTTGGATCCAAACTTATCATACATAAAAGCAATTCAGTATTCACTTCATTAAATCAATTATTTAGCTCGACAAGTTATAGATCTATGACCGTATAAAATAATTTCACACGATAAAGATGAAAGTTTGAAGTATCTTCAGATTTACGTCTTGATATTCCACGTGCAACAAATTTATCTTTCATATTTGGAACAACAATTTCATGTTTGTTGCAGAAAAGAGTAACCTCATGAAGTAAAGAATCTCATCCATTGTCCTTCAATGTTTGTAACAGTAAATTGAAAATTCTGATAAGAGTCATGACATTTATAAGGTCTTGATCAGTCTTTTGTAATGCTTGTGATAAATCATTAGTGATCCGTAAGATAGTTCTCATTAAGTGGAGTTGGAATATAAATTCAAAACACCGCATAACATTCAATAATTCACTCGCTTTAGCTTTTTTGCTCTGAAAGTATGTCATCCTCTTTAATAATCTCAAACACATTAATAACTGATGAGAATAAGCAAATTAAACTCAGAAGAATTATATAATGCGAGTTTCATCTTGTGTCTCCTGCTCTTTTCAAAGTTTTTTCTTGAATCAAACCTCTACATATTACAACTTCACCACTAGATATTTCTTTAACAACTTTTATAAACTACTTCTCCCAGAGAATGTCTCTACGCTTGCAAGATGCCCCAGTAATGTTTGTTATAATTGCGATCATGCTTAAAAAAACAAATCTTTTTGTGTTTTTTTGTGACCACAACAAGTGTCAACTAAAGTTGAAGAGCAGAGCAATAAACATAATAGGCAGATTGATTTTCTTCCATAATCAATGATTTTAGACCATTGAATTCACCTTGCATATTACGAGCTCCATCGTACCCTTGTCCCCGTAAGCTTTATAGACTCAACCCATTTTTAGCAAAAATTTCTCAATCGCTAGCTTAAGTGATGAAGCGCTCGTATTTTCAACATGGAAAATGACTAGAAAGCGCTAAATTATCCTTCCATTCTTGTCAACATAATGTAGAGCTATAACCATTTGTTCTTTACCAGAGGAATCACGAGCTTCATCAACTAAAATAGAAAACAACTCAGCATGTACAATCTCTTTAATGGTGATATTTGTAGTCTCTGTTGTTGCAGCTTGGACAATATCTCTTTGGATACTTGGTGCTACCAATTTAAGATTTTCGGGAGCATTCCGTAGTACAACTTTATTGATGTTTTCATTATGATCTGCAAGAAATTGAAAAAGTTTTAGAAAATTTCCTCGATTGTCTGATTCTTCAGATTCATCATAACCACGAAATGCTAATCCTTTCTTTAAAAGAAATCTAATACAATCCAATGAAGCTACCAGGAGGGTGCGATAATCATTTTTGAGCTTGTTTAGATTGAGTGCAAAAAGCAACTTCAATGTGTTATTTTTGATTCATCAAGTCAAGACAAGCCCTCAAGCATTTGTTATGGATACTACTATTATTTCTAAGATGAACATCCAACCTATATGTACAACCCATATTCATCGAGGAGGGGGGCCACCAAGGCCAGGTCAACACAAGTCAAAGTCAACAAGTCAAGATGGAGGCCAGGTCACCCAGGTCAGGTCAACACGCGCCAGACTACGGAAGGCCTGGGTGAGTATGACGAGCTTCCCTCACATACTCGCCAGGTACCCAACTAGGCCAGTTACTCGCCCAGCAGTGCGAGCTCCTCCAGGAAGTCACCAAAAGGGTGGGGGTATAAATAGCCCCCTCCCCCCCCCCCCCCCCCCCCGCTCTCAGGATTTCCATATAAATAAGACCCCAGGGGTATAAGGTGAGACACTGGAAATCCCTACAAGGATCTCGCGAGCTCTACTTTTTGGATATCAGCTGAGCCTTTGGATTCCATTTCCTTAGATACCAGGTCGCGACCTCGCGAATTTGTCACCAGCTAGTCTCCCTCGTACCCAGCTCGACCAATTTTGGTTGTGGAGGTGTTGCTTCTTTTAAGCATCCGGGTACGTGGTGAGACCTTCCTGCCACAACATCGGGGGTCATGTTTGTTGCTTTTGTTCTTCATCCTAGTCATTTTAACCACCTAGCCTTACTACGGAGTCAGTAACTTTAGGCTACCTTGATTCGATTTCTGAGGTTGGGAACTTTCCTAGCTTCAACATTTGGAGCGATGAGCGTGGATCGCAGCCAAATAGGAAAGTTTTGTGGTTTGTCGAGATGAGAAATAGTGGCGAGAATGGAGAGTTAGTCGGCAATTCAGCGGGTGCTGATAATCCCGCGTGAGGTACCGAGTTTGTGACCATGGCATCATTCGAATACTTCGCAAAGAGGATCGAGAAGACCTTACTTGCTGGGCTTTCTCATTGCCCTGATGTCACGGCGACCTCTCCCCGTTGCGTGACACAACCGAATGAGGAAGCTCCGCTGAGGCGAGCGGCGAAGGAGCCCATGTGGGCGAGAGAGGAGCGACCGGTGCAGTCACGACTTTATCCGACATGTAGCCAGGGGATTAGATTCCGAGATCCAGAGTCGTCGGCAAGATATAACGGTACTCGCCAGTGGAGTGAGTATGATGAGTCTAGCGAGGATGAAACTCGTCATCGCCAGGGAGGGAGGAGCTCCTTCTCTGACGAGATCCTCGCGGACCCAGTCCTGAGGGGTTCAGAGAGCCCGTCCTCACCTACTAGTCTGGCAAAGATGACCCTGTCAAACATCTCCAATAGTTTGAGGACGTGGTGTCGATTCACAACATGTCTGATGCCTTCAAATGTAGATTCTTCTCCATCACCTTCAAGGGTAACGCAAGGGATTGGTTCCACCAATTGCCAGCCAGTTCCTTTTACTGCTTCGCCGATCTACGTCGGGGCCTCATGGCGAGGTTCGCGACATCTAAGAAGAGGAAGAATGAGGAGACATACCTTTTCAAGATTATCCAAGGATAGCACGAGAGTTTAGGCCACTACATCGATTGCTTTCAGGAGGAGGTCTTAGAGCTGGAGGAGGTGGACGATTTCACTTTGATGCTGTCCCTCAAGTTCAGTTTGAAGCAGTGGATGTTCAGCATAGAGATGAGGACCAAACCCCCGAGATCCTTCGAAGAAATGATGGAGAGGGTGAATATGTTCATCCAGGGAGAGGAGAAGAACAAGAACTTCTTCGCGCGGCTGGATGGGGACGAGCTATTGGTGATAGGGAGAGGAACACCTTTAGAGGAAGGAGGTGGAAGGCTGTCGGAGAGACAGGTCGAAAGGAGAAGGGAAGAACCGAGAAGGGAGGAGCCAAGGAGAAGAGAGTCGAAGAGAAATGAACAGAGAAGGGAAGAACCCAAGAGGGCAGAGGAGCGGAGGAGACAAGAGAGGCCTCAGAGACAGGAAGAGAGGAGGCCCTCAACGGCCCCAACATGGAGAGAGAAGAGAGGTGATTCCAATATCACAAGAATAATCCCCAGTGGAGGCCACCAGTTCAGCTACGTTTCCAGCCAGAGGAGAGGAGGAACGACAACCGACAGGATGAAGGCTAAGGGGGAGGAAGAAGAGAGGCGATGACCATCGCTCGGTAGGGGAATAAGCATATCCAGATGGAGCAACGAGCGAAACGTTAGGAGGCGGAGATCCCCCTCTACTGTGATATTCATAGAGTAGAGGGGCAGGGGATATTAGCCTGCCCGGAGTTTTGGGAAGCAAGGATAAGGTTGGAGGCCGGAGTGGCAGAGAGGGAGCAGTAGAGGCAGGAGGCCCCGGTGGGCCAGGTAGCATATCAAGCTACATCGAGGAGGAGGAATGAGGATTATGTTGACCTGGGGGGTTATGGAGAGGTGATTCATGTCCCAGGAGGTGGGCAGGTCGGTGTGATCAACGGCGGGGCCGAACTCGGAGCTTCCCGCAAGGGTAGTCTCCACCAGATCTATCGTAAGAGCATCGCCTCTCAGAGTGTCTCCTCGACCTCACAGAACCCGCCGCTGTTGGAAGAAATCACTTTCTCGGAAGAGGACATGCTATGGAATGAGAACCCCTTCCATGATGGCCTAGTCATCCAAGCTGTCATAGAGGACTTCACCGTCAACCGAATCCTGGTGGACAACGAGAGTTCGGTGAACGTGATCTTCAAAAGAACCTTCGTCGGGCTTCAGGTGGAAGCTTCCAGAGTCCAATCTATGGACATACCCCTCTTTGGCTTCTCAGGAGAGAAGAAAGCGGAAGAGGGGGGGGGGGGGGGGGGTAGGAACCTTCTGGTCAACCTGGGCGGAACTTCTGGTCACCCTGGGCGGAACTTCGATCTGATGCTGATTCGTCATCGTCGATGCGCCAAGCTGCTATAGTGCTATCTTTGGGCATCCCCTCATCAACTACTTCAAGGCCGTCCCTTCTTCCTATCATCAATGCCTAAAGTACTGCCGAGGAGACGTCCAAGTAAGGATCGAGGGCGATCTGAGAGCTGCCAGGGCGTGCTACCTGAATGCCGTCAGCACCATCAGCAGGATGGAGGATGCAGAGAGGTTAGAGAAGATACTGGAGAAAGAAGAAATTTTGCATGTTGCTGAGGAGTTGGAGAAACTGGAAGTGATCTCCTGGAAGGGGGAATCAGGTTTGTTGAAGGTTGGAGGGTCCTTACTGTTGGAAGGAAATATCGAGATGGTCGCGTGTCTGCAAGAGAACGTGGATATCTTTGCTTGGAGCGCTGCTGAGATTCCAGGGATTGATGTCGATGTTGCCTGCCATCGCCTCAACTTGGATCCCGCAGTGGCCCCCGCCCGTCAAAAGCAAAGGAAGAGTGCCACCATGCTGGGTGGTCTAATTTGGGAGGAAGTGGAGAAGCTGCTAAAGGCAGGGTTTGTTTCGAAGATCCAGTATCCTGGCTGGGTCTCCAATATTGTAATGGTGAAAAATACCCAGAGACGCTGGCGTCTATGTATTGATTTTTCCATGTTGAATAAAGCTTGCCCGAATGATTGCTACCCCTTGCCTCAAATAGACGCGCTGGTTGATTCCTCCGTCGGGTTTCCTATGATGAGTTTTCTTGATGCTTTTTCAGGGTATCACCAGATCCGGATGCATCCCCTCGACTGCTGCAACATCTCTTTCATCACCAGCGATGGTTGCTATAACTACAAGATGATGCCCTTCGGGCTCAAGAACGTAGGTGCAACATACTATAGAATGATGGATCAAGTCTTCAAAGAACAGAAGGGGCGAAATCTTGAGGTGTATGTAGATGACCTCCTAGTAAAAAGCAAGAGCGTCACAGAGCATATACAAGATCTGACGGAGACCTTGCCACCCTAAGAAGATACAAGATGCGACTCAATCCGACCAAGCACGTCTTTGGGGTGGTAAGAGGGAAGTTCCTAGCTCACCTCCTCACTCCCAGGGGGTGGAACCTAATCCCGACAAAGTCAAAGCCATCTTGGATATGACATCTCCAAAAGACTCCAAGGAAGTTCTGAGGTTGACAAGAAGGCTGGCCGGCCTTTGCCGCTTCCTCTCCAAGGCAGGGGAGAAATGTTCTTCATTCTTCAAAACTCTCCGAGGAAAGAAGAAATTCAAGTGGACCGTGGAATGTGAGGAGGCCTTTGTAAAGCTTAAGCAACAACTAACTCAGGCTCCTCTCTTCCAAGGCCCACAGGGAAGCGAAGATATCCTACTCTACCTAGGAGTGGGAGCAGAAGCAGTCAGTTCTATGTTGGTTAGGAAAGAAGGAAAGAAGCAGCACCCCATCTATTACGTGAGTAGAGTGTTGTGGCAAGCAAAGAAGAGGTACCCTATCCTAGAGAAGCTGGTTTTCGCCTTAGTGGTTTCAGCTCGTAAGCTCCGCCCATATTTTCTGGCTCACTACAGCAAGGTCGTATCTGATCATCCGCATCGAAGTATCTTGGATGGGGTAGAGAATTCTGGCAGGTTGGAAAGTGGGCGGTGGAGCTCAGTGAGTTTTATATCTCTTACTTTCCGAGGGTAGCAATCAAGACCCAGGCAGTAGCGGTCTTCCTGGCCGACTTCTCGGCCGAGGTGGAAGGAGACGAAGGTTCTCCTAGCCCAGTCTCCTGGAAGATGTTCGTGGATGAGACTTCGGGAAGACATTCCGTGGGAGCCAGAGTAGTGCTAGTAAGCCCACAGGGAACTAGAATCGAGCAGGTCGTTGAGATTCTCTTCCCTGTCAGAAACAAACAAGCAGAGTACAAAGCCATGGTGGTCGGCTTGCATCTCGCCATGGAGTTGAAAATTAAAGATATCAGGGCATTCACCGACTCGATGATGGTTGCGTCACAAATTAGAGGAGAGTTCAAAGTGCACGACCCCATCCTGCAAAAATACTTAGTCAAGGTCAAAGGTCTGATCAGGGGTTTCTATTCTTTCTTAGTCGAACATGTACCCCGAGAGGAGAATTCAGAGGCTGATTATCTCGCAAAATATGGTCCCCGGGCCGGGGGGATAGTGATCAAGTTATTCTGACCATCCATTGAGGAAGGGGAAATGATGGAGTTCGAGCTGCGGGCTTCTTAGAAGGACCCATTCATTGTATTCTTCACCACCGACCAGCTCCCCACTAGTGGTGAGACCAGAGGAAGTTCCGATACAAAGCTGCATACTACTTGCTGTAGGAATGGGAGCTTTACGGCAAAATCATTTTAGGCCCATTGGCGAGGTGCTTGTCAGAGATCGAGATCCCCCGTGTTCTACAAGAGATCCATTTAGGAAAATGCGACAGCCATTCGGGGACTCGTACCTTGGAGCAGAGGATCCTAAAGCATGGTTACTTCTGGCCAACCATTCAAACAAATGTGGAGGCCTTTTCAAAGAAATGTTCTAAGTGTCAACTCTTCATGCCTCTTCAATTGCAGCCTGCTCAGCATCTTCGCTCGATCACCGCTCCCTGGCCTTTCGCTATCTGGGGAATGGATTTAATCGACCCCTTTCCTTAGGCTAGCGGGCAGAGAAAGTTTGTCCTTGTCATGATTGACTATTTCTCCAAATGGATCGAGGCCAAGGCGCTCGCCAAGACCACTTCACAAATCGTAAAGAACTTCATCTGGGGGGAGATCGCCTACAGGTTCGGGATTCCTCTGGCCATCGTCACCGACAACGGTACGCAGTTTGCCAGCCTAGAGTTGGAATACTTCTGCAAGCAGATAGGGACGGACCTTCGATTCGCCTTTGTACATCATCCTCGAAGCAACAGACAGGTGGAAGCCGCCAACATGCTGGTCATCAACCTCCTAAAGAAGAAGGTCACCAACTTGAAGGGCAACTGGGCAGAACAACTCCCCTCGGTCCTATGGGCTCAGAGAACAACTCCAAACTCGTCGACGGGGGAAACACCATTCAAGTTATCCTACGGGTTTGAGGTACTCATCCCAGTTGAGTTAGAGGTTCAGAGTCCGAGGGTCATAGTTGAATGAGAAGGCCGTGAAGAATGACGGTTGAAAAATGAAGATGCTCAAAGGCTCTCACTAGATTACATAAAGGAACTCCGCGACTTAGCCTCCATCCGATCGGAGGAAATCAAAAGGCACATGGCTAGGCACTTCGACAAAAATGTCCGCCTCAAACATTTCCTAGTAGGAGACCTGGTCATGAAGAAGGTGGACACAACAAGGAGGGGGGCTGCAGATGGGACGATGCCTCGAGATTTAAGCGTCCTTATAAGACTGAGCCCCTGCACTGACGGCCGAGATCAGCTCCCCCCTTGCATGTCGGCCTAGATACCACCGACCACATCTCTCCTTTGACTGGACGAACTATCAGGAATAGGCCGAGAAGCTAACCTCCCGGACTCGAGGAAGGGCCAACCCCATCAAGTCCCTCCTTGTGTATTGACACATCTCAGTTATACCCAAAGAAGGATAACCTGCCAGGGGAAAAGCAAATGCAAGCTCAAAGGGTGAGGTTAACCTCGAGTGCGTCCTATAGGACCCTCAGAGGGATTTTTCCCTTCGCTCACTCACCGACATTCGAGGCCAGGCTGCCTGGCATGAAAGCGATCTCCACGGTTGGGTTTGGAAACGAGCCTTCGACCTGTTTCTCCTAGATAGCCCAGGGAGGACGATGAGATGATGCCTTGGGATGTAAGCATCTTTATAAGACCGAGCCCCTACATTGACAGCCGAGATCATCTTCCCCCTTGTATGTCGGCCTAGCTACCGCCGATTGCATATCTCCTCCGACTAGAGGAACTATCATGAACAGGTCTGGATGCCAACCTCCCAACTCGACGGGGGAAAGATCATCGTTCTCTTTAGAATTCCTTCGTCCTCAAAGATATGGATGCATTTGACTCCTTGGCAATCTCTTAAGAAACAGGGCGAACTACCTTAGCAACCATAAAAGTCCCCGAGTCGTGGGGTTATCATAAGTTCGAGTCCCTGCACGGGCTCCTCTTCTGCAAACCGGCCATCAACCTCCTCAGGTGAAGAAAGTTCCTCGTTGGAGTGATGTCATAGTTCGCGATCTCTATATGGGCTTCTCCCCTGCAGACTGACTACTTGCCACCCGATTCGACTGCTTCCCACGCCCAGTTGAGCTTGGCTCCTGTAGGGTGTTGAATGCTTCCCACCCCTAGTTGAGCTTGGCTCATGCTAGGTGTCGACTGCTTCTCACCCCCAGTTAAGCTTGGCTCCTGCTGGGTGTCGACTGCTTCCCACCCCTAGTTGATCTTGGCTCCTGCTGGGTGTCTACTGATTTCCACCCCCAGTTGAGCTTGGCTCCTGTCAGGTGTCGACTTCTTCCCACCATCAGTTGAGTTCGGCTCCTACTGAGTGTCAACTACAATCTCCGACTCAATTGAGCTAAGCCCTACGAGATGGGCGACTGTGCAGGTGCGAGTATGCGTGGGCGAGTATGCGAGTACATGTATTGATCTGCGAACAAGAGACCGTGACTTGCGAGTAGGCGATAAAATTTGATGAGCAGCATCTGATATCAATGTGCGAGTAAGCATATCACAAACACTCATCCTCCCCGAGCCTATGAGTCTAGCAAGCGGCATCAATAAGGCGTACGAGTACAAGGAAAAGGAAAAATCGATAACAAAACTCGCACTATATCAAAATTTTACAGGTGTCGAAAAATTTTCTAAGTATCTATAATATTGAGTATGCGAGTATGAAGAATATCGACGAACAACTAGGACTCATCGTCATCAATATCAGGCTGCTATTCCTTATTGCCAATATCGACGTCTTCTTCTTCCTCGCCCTCGTCGTTGTCTTCTTCCTCGCCCGCGCTACTTTCACCACTGTCGATGCCGCTGCCGCTGCCGCTAGAGGCCAACGCCGAGGAAAGGACATGGTTGGGCGAGTTAAACTCCTCGGCGAGCAGCTCTGGAATTAGGTCCTCAACGATCATCTTCTTAGCCACCTCGTCAAGATGGCCGCCGATCCTCAACTTGGCGAGGTTGATATCCCCCGCCGCCCGCACTATTCCCCGGCGGATGGCTGACATCTCATCCCCAAGAGGGCAGACCTTCTTAACCATCCCATGGTCAATAACTCCTTGCGGCGACATCACCGAGCGAGAGTTAAAAGAGCCGGGGGGACCTCCAGGAGCGACCCGCCAAGTTTCAAGTTCGGCGATCCGGATTTGGGAAGCTTCTAACTCGTCTTTGGTGTCGGCGAGTTCTTGCTCGAGAATAAAAATCCTTTTCGCCGTCTCGACCTCGGAAGCCTGCGAGAACCAACAGACCATCAACAAAACTATCTAAGTTAATGTTAACTATGTCGCGCCAAGGAGGCAACTTACCTCATACTCCTTCCAGCGAGCTGATTGCATCCCGAGGTCTATCGCCTTCTTCGAAATGCCTTTAATGCCTCATGCGTTTCGAGCAGCTTCCTCGCCGAGAAATGTCCCAGCTCGGCAGCCCGCAGAATGGAGCGCAAGGTCAGCTGGGCGAGCTCCTCTAAGCTAAGCTCCACCATGGACTCAACATCAGCTCGCCTGTAGATGGCATGGAGGACGTTGAAGGCCTCCACCTTGTCCTCCTAGTCCTCAGACCAAATGGGGAGGTTGGTGCTCAACGACACCCGATGCTCAGCAGCGGACTAGGAGACTAGCGGGCAGCCGAAGGCATCCTTACCTTATCTCCCATGGTTGTAGTTTGGGTGAAGGTAAGGCGCCCCGACGTCGGACGGAGATTCCCAGTCCTCGAGCAGTTGGTTAGATACTTTAGCCCGCTTGCATGCATGGTCTGACGACTTGACCTTCTCCTTCCCCTTTGCGAGTTTCTTCTTTTATCCAACTTCCAGCGGCTGGTTGGGGGGTTCCGGGTGTGACGAGCCGACTTCCTTGGCCGGAGGAAGCGGCTTTGCTGAAAGCTCGGAAGGTACTGCGAGCATCAAGAGCAAGTTAATGTGTAACGCCTCCATCCATTTATATAGCATATAATAGAAGGTCCGGCCGGGGCCCCACACCATATGCCACAAAACAGGCGAGAAAATTACAGGTTAATACCAATTCCCAATCGCACCCTAACTCAGAGCATGCTCGCGAAAGATTTTAACTTTAATAGGGAACTCTAACCATGAATGTCCACCGATCATATAAATAACTACATTTATATAAACTCCCGCAGGAATGTATAACAAATACACTATCGTTTAGCCTTATGGCCTTATAGTTCCTCTTTATAAGAGTGGGTTCCAAACATTGGCGCGCAGGCCGACCACACATAAACACAACATAATATTCTTTGCTTAGCCTTTAAGGGCTAGCAACAGCAACAGCAGTAGCAGCAGGGACTTCATCCTTTATGTGTCCCGCTTGACTCTCCAGCACCTGTACAAGGATAACCCACCAAACGGTGGCGAACAAGGTAATGGTCAACATTCAGCTGACCAATTTATAATGACCCCACCCCTTTCCCGGGGCAGTGGTATTCCTTCCCTGCAGGAAGAGCAACTCATAGGCAGATATATATATCACACATTGTGCTCTCACGCACAAACAATCCATCACAACCGTCAGCCACGCGGCCCAATGATCCGTGCACTCAGGGCATATTCTTGGTGTACCGGCGAACCAGGGTCCCACTATCGTTCTAGGTCCGAAACCCAACGGTAAAATTGAGCATTTAGTCTTTCTGGTGAGCAGGCCTAAGACTCTCATTATGCGCTCCAATTGACCGCACTTTCAGGTCTTCAAGTCAGACGGACATAACGCAGGTACGGATCAACTACCCCCGTTGCTCAAGTCACCTTGCCATCACTGAATACCAACGTACTCGAGGCCAAATATAAGGTGCGAGTCAGTTTCACCTTTCCAATTCGGCACGAGACCTTGTTAAGAGATCATCAAGCTCACAATAGCCACACTGTCCACCAAGGACCGACTTCACAATAGCCACAATGTCCACCATGGGACTGGCTTCATAATTAACAAGGGGAGTTCATGCTCGTGTCCTTCACGATCGCTTAGCGGGTTCTGTAGAACTCACTTTCTGCACCCAACTCCGCCCAAACCCTGCAACATCCTGCAGTGCCAGAAACTGGTCTTGCCATAGCACACAACACAAGCATCACAAGGGTATTTTTTGGACTACCACTCCAGTACTTCCTGCTACTGCCCTTCACAGTTCCAACCCATCGACTCCATAAACTACACGTTTTAACCACAGAGTCTTCTTCGGTGTGCAAATGAAACATCACCAATCCAGACCAACCTATCCAGATGGGCTTCACGCAGCATGTCTATTCCTTACTACACACTTTCGGATCTATAAGTAAGACTATTGGGGATTTTAAGAATCAACCCATGGAAATCCCTTCACAATCCACCCTCTGGTGGGGGAAATCCATGCACATGCCAAAAGAAGGACTTCACATGTCCAAGAAGGAAGATCGTTACCCTTGACAACCTCTTTGGAGCCATGGAATTCTAGCTGGCGGGAAAGCACCGCAGCGGCCTTGCCTCCACAAAGCTAGTCTCGGATCTCGAATCAGAACTCTGCAGCTCCACCAGTGGCCGGCTCCTTTTCTCCTCCTTCTCATTGCTCTCCCTTCTCTCTATCTCTCTTAGAAAGAGAATGACTCAAGATCAAATGAGAATTCTCCTCATTCTCAACCTTAAAGCAGCAGGGAGAAGCCCGGGCCATCAGATCCCAGATGAAGGAAATGGACGGACACAATCCATCCACAAAAGTCCAATTTTTGGCTGACACGGCCTGTGACACACCTGTGTCACAGGCCGTATACCTAAAGCGGCACAATACCGACTTACCCAGAGTAGGATACGACCATGGGACACTCCCGTGTCACAGGCCGTGTGCTTTAACATGCCATCAGACACGCCCGTGTCTGGGGCCGTGTACCTCAAGCGGCACACACCCAATTCACCCCGAACAGGACACGACCATGTGACACGCCCGTGTCACAGGCCGTGTACCCAGAGACACACCTGTGTCCTGCCCGTGTTCACCAGGCGTCATTGCCTGTCCAAATCCAGAGAAGGACATGGCCATGTGATACACCCGTGTCCCAGGCCGTGTGCCCTTACACGGCTGCAGACACGCCTCCGCCGTCTATTTCGTCGAGCGAAGTTCGTCGACCAGAGGGGGACACACCCTCTAACACGCCTGTGTCGTAGGGCGTGTTCCCTCTCGAGAACTCATCGAGTGTAGTTCGTCGAGCACTCGACAGGCTGCTCAGCCATACAGAGCAGGACACGCCCTGGGACACGCTCGTGTCCCAGGCCGTGTTGCCCAGCCTGAACCCAAATTTGGGATTTGGGATGTTACAACTCTACCCTCCTTACAATAAATTTCGTCCCGAAATTTGCACACAGTAAGGAAACTAGAAGCAAGATGTTATAACTTTACAATAATTTGATACACCTTGATACGCACTGTATAACAGTTTACATAAATAGTTCGGGAAATTCAGCTCGCATGGTCTGCTCTCGCTCCCATGTTAGCTCCTCATGGTCACAATTGTCCCACCAGACTTTGACCATTCCGATTGTCTTGTTTCGCAACTCTTTATCGGCGCGATCCTTGATCCGAATGGGCCTATCCTTCATCGTTAGCCCATATTCTACCGGCGCACGATCATTCTCGATCACTTGAGCTGGATCTTTGACGGCTTTCTGAAGCACAGAGATGTGAAACACATCATGTAATCCACCAAAGTCTCTCGAAAGAGCTAGCCGATAGGCAGCTTCCCCAATTCGCTCCACCACTTCAAATGGACCAAGATATCTAGGACTCAACTTTTTCAGACGCCGAATCCTGGACACGCCTTTGAAGGGTTTGATCTTCAAATATACCCAATCGCCTACCACGAATTCCACGTTCCGGTGCTTGACGCTGTAGTATTTTGCTTGCCGATCCTGGACTATCAGTAGCCTCTCTCGAATAGAGCGTATTGTCGAGTTAGCTTCATCGACTTCTTTATTCTTATAGAGTTTGGATTCGCCTGCTTCTGCCCAAGCTAACGGTGTACGACAGTTGCGACCATACAGAGCTTCAAACGGTGTCATACTGATGCTCGCTTGGTAGCTATTATTGTAGGCAAACTCCACCATATAAAGATGATCTTCCCATCACTAACCAAAATCTAGGGCGCACATTTGGAGCATATCCTCCATTATTCTGTTGGTCATTTCAGTCTGGCCATCCGTTTGTGGATGAAAGGCCGTACTGAATGTTAACTTCATTCCAAACAACTAATGGATTAGCTTCCAATCGTTTGATGTGAATCGCCCATCACGGTCACTCACAATACTACGAGGAACACCGTGTAGCCATACAATCTGCTCAACATAAAGTTTTACCAAACTTTCCATTAAATCGTCCCGCTTGTTCGAAAGGAAGTGAGCCACTTTCGTCAACCAATCTACAATCACCCAGATTGAATCATTCCTGCGTTGAGATCTCGACAACCCGTGCACGAAATCCATTGAAATATCATCGAACTTCCATTCCAGAATCGGTAATGACTTCAAGAAACCTCCAGGCTTCTGGCATTCCGCTTTCACCAAAGCAAAAATTTGGCATTTAGCCACATAATGAGCTATGTCTTTCTTTAGTCCTGACCACCAGAACAACTTTTTCATTTCCTTAAACATCTTTGTGCTCCCAGGGTGAATTGAGTATTTTGTAAAGTGAGCTTCATACATCAATTCTTCTCTCAGCTTGCCCATGCTCAGGACGCACAACCGGCCCTCTTTCCGCAAAAGGCCGTCATCCCAGGAGAATTTGCCACCTGGCCCATCCTTTGCATAGCGTTGGAGACTTTCATACAACTCCGTTGCTCGTCGAATCCTATCCACAAGTCATATTGTACCTCCGTCCAGTTCAAGCATGCATCGACTGTGGAATTCTTGTCAACACAAGAAATCTCTAGCGCTTTCAACTCCGGGATCAGACGCTCATCATGCATCTACAACCAATTTGCCCTTGATGGAGTCCTATGACTCAAGGCATCAGCGACCAAATTTTCCTTCCCAAGAGTATAATGAATCTCGAAGGTGTAGTCCCCAAGGAACTCCAGCCACCTTCGTTGTCGCATATTCAGATCCTTCTGCTCCAACAAGTACATTAGACTCTTATGGTCCGTAAAGATATCCACTTTTACATCATAAATATAATGCTGCCATAACTTAAGTGCAAGGATCACCGACGCCAACTTCAAGTCGTGGACGGGATAATTTCTCTCATGCACCTTCAACTGGCGTGAGCCATGAGCAATCACCTTTCCAAACTGTAGAAGAACGCAACCTAAGCCGCTCCCCGAAGCATCACTATAGTTCTCATAGCCGTCTGTACCACAAGGCGATGTCAACACAGGCGCCGTGGTCAAACGATTATTTAGCTCTTCAAAAGCTCGCGAGCACTTCGACGTCCAAACTAACTTTTGATCCTTCCGTGTCAGTGTGGTCAGAGGCAAAGCGATCCGCGAAAAATTCTCTACAAAACGTCTATAGTAGCCTGCCAGTACAAGGAAACTCCTGACTTCGGCCACCGAAGACAACACTGGCCATTCCTGTATGGCTTTTATCTTTGACGGATCCACTGCTATGCCCTCTCCACTTACCACATGGCCAAGAAAAGCCACCGACGATAGCCAAAACTCGTACTTCGATAACTTGACATAGAGCTTATTCCTCCGCAAGGTATGCAACACCAACCACAAGTGGTTTGCGTGATCAGCTTCCGATTGAGAGTACACCAAAATATCATCAATGAATACAATCACAAACAAGTCCAAGTACTCTCGTAACGTTCGGTGCATTAGGTCCATGAACACCGACGGCACATTAGGTCCATGAACACCGATGACGCATTGCATAGCCCAAACGACATTACCGGGAACTCATAATGACCATAGCGTGTTCCAAATGCGGTCTTGGGAATGTCACCTTCCCGAATCCTCAACCGGTAATATCCATATTTCAAATCCAATTTGGAATAGATGGTTGATCCCATTAGCTGATTGAACAATTCATCTATCCGTGAAATCAGATACTTGTTCTTCTCTGTCAGCTTATTCAATTCACAATAGTCAACACATAACCGCAAACCACCGTCCTTCTTTTTCACAAAAAGAACAGGTGCGCTCCAAGGTGAAAAACTTGGGCGTATATATCCCTGCTTCAGTAACTCTTGCAATTGGACTTTCAATTCAGCCATTTCCTTTGGCGCGATGCGATATGGCGAGCGGGCCACAGGTTTCGCACCTGACACCAACTCAATAGTGAAGTCGATCTCACGCTGGGGTGGTAGCATAGGAAGATCCTTAGGAAACACATCCGCAAACTCCGATACAATCGGAACATCACTCACATTGTACTTTTGCTCAACAACCTGAATCAGCATGAAGAATAACTCTGCGCCCTTCCGAACAGCATTGACGACATGGAGTGCAGACATCAAGGTCCCGCTCACTCCTCACATACCAGCGAACTTAGTCTCAAGCTCGGTATTCTGGCCCAGTGTGATTTCTTTTGACTGGCAATCAATACAAGCACGCTGCTTCGCGAGCCAGTCCATACCAAAAATCACATCAAATTCTGATATTG
This sequence comes from Platanthera guangdongensis, assembly GCA_039583875.1. NCBI lineage: Eukaryota > Viridiplantae > Streptophyta > Magnoliopsida > Asparagales > Orchidaceae > Platanthera > Platanthera guangdongensis. The sequence goes on from CM077165.1 coordinate 143,578,828, forward strand.
GCAGTACAGATGCAGTCAAACAGAAATCCTGACTTCCAATTTGAATCGCCAGATCGCAAGCCCTATCCGCAAGCATCAAACAGCCATTCAGTAATAACACCTTGATGCTCTCTGTATTCACGTGACTAGGTACTCCAATTCGAGCTACAAAGTCTTTCGACAGAAATGAATGCGAAACACCCGTATCAAACAGTGCTCTCGCCAACGTGTTCTGAATAATAATAAAGCCTGTGGTAACCACATCACACACAAGCCGCATACAAAACATGCAATAAGAAAGGCAATCAATAACTTAAATCGTACCTGTGACAATGCCACTTTGCTTTATGGCCTCCTGCTGGCCAAGGTTGTAGACTTAGGGCTGCGCCTGAGATGCAGTGGACTCCACCACTGCATTTCCCGTCTCAGCATAAGACGCTCCCATCTTCTTTTCGCCCTTTGGCGGACCAACCCGACAATCACGGACTATATGACCCACTCTACCACAAGTAAAACAGGTACGAGTCTCTGGTCTCGAAGTGACCCCCGACAAAACTGTTGAAGGAGCTTGCTAGAAGGTTTGGACCTCTTGCCCAATTTCTTTGAATAGTAAGATTTCCCGGGTCGGGGTGCTTTGAACTCTGGCTTTGTCACAGCCAAGGCCCTTTTTCCTTGCACCCGCTTCATGTCTTTATCCAGTGTACATGCAGTATCGACCAACGCCTGAAATCCTTGGTTCACGGAACTTGAGAGCAGGAATCACAACTCATCCCTCAATCCTTCATAGAACCTATTGATTTTCCGCTGCTCATCGGCAAAGATGGAGCCCGCATACCGTCCCAACCTTGTGAACTCATGCAGGTACGTCTCCACACTACCTTCTCCTTGCGTTAGCCATTGGAACTCATTTTTCATGGCAATGCGTTGTGCCGCTGGTAAGTGCTTTGACAGGAAGAGTCGTGAGAACTGTTCAATCGAAACTTGTGTTAACTTCCTGCCCGCTAAGTGGTGTAACTCGATCTCATCCCACCATAGTCGAGCCTCTCCTTCCAATAAGAAGGTGTCCAAGGTGATCTTCTGATCTTCCTCTGTCCTAATCGCTGTCAATATATGCTTGACGCACGACAACCAGTCCTCCTCCTGCGTAGGGGATCCCACACCCGTAAACGTAAGAGGATTGAAGCTCATGAACTGCTTCAACTGCCTTTCAGCTCCTCGAGGATTAACAGCCGCAACAGGTTCTGGCCTCACCGCAACCTGTTATAACACCACTGCCGGTTGCGCTTGCCTACCAGGCTATGCTTGAAACATCGCAAATAGCGCCTCAGCAACTAAGCGGACAGTTTCCGCAGAAGGGGGAGGTGTCGACACCTCAACTGGTGCCATACTCTCATCAGAACGTTGGGGATCCGACTGCCCAGCACCACTCTGAGTCACCTATAGGTGAACAAGACACACACATTAGCGATCTCGCACAAGCACTAACAACAATGGAGGAACACGCAGGTTTCTCAAACAAGTGTATTTGCATTCCTAAGTGGACATTCAAGAGTTCATTCGTGTTAACGTGGTTCGCACGTACACGTGCTCGCCACCCACAAAAGAATTTGACCACGAATTCAAAAGGGAAGGACCGATACAAGCTAATACCAAAATGTAATGCCTCCACCCGTTAATATAACATATAATAGAAGGTCCGGCCTGGGCCCCACACCATATGCCACAAAACAGGCGGGGAAGTTACAGGTTAATACCAATTCACAATCACACCCTAACTCAGAGCATGCTAGCAGAAGATTTTAACATTAATAGGGAACTTTAACTATGAATGTCCACGGATCATATAAACAACTACATTTATATAAACTCCCACATGAATGTATAGCAAATACACTATTATTTGGCCTTATATCCTTACAGTTCCTCTTTACAAGAGTGGGTTCCAAACATCGGCGCGCTGGCCGGCCACACATAAACACAACATAATATTCTTTGCTTAGCCTTCAAGGGCTAGCAGCAGCAGCAGCTGGGACTTCATCCTTTATATGTCCCGCTCGGCTCTCCAGCACCTGTACAAGGACAGCCCACCAAACGGTGGCAAACAAGGTAACAGTCAACATTCAGCTGACCAATTTATAACGACCCTACCCCTTTCCCGGGGCAGTGGTATTCCTTCCCTGCAAGCAGAGAAACTCATAGACAGATATATATATATATATCACATATTGTGCTCTCACGCACAAATAATCCATCATAACTATCAGCCACGCGGCCCGACGATCCGTGCACCCAGGGTACATTCTTGGTGTACCGACGAACCAGGGTCCCACCACCGTTGTAGGTCTGAAACCCAACGGTAAAATTGAGCATTTAGTTTTTCTGGTGCGTAGGCCTAAGACTCTCATTATGTGCTCCAACTGACCGCACTTTCATGTCTTCAAGTCGGATGGACATAACGCAGGTACAGATCAGCCACCCCCATTGCTCAAGTCACCTTGCCATCACCGAATACCAACGTACTCGAGGCTAAATATAAGGCGCTGGTCGGTTTCACCTTTCCTGTTCGGCACGAGGCCTTCTCAAGAGCTCATCAAGCTCATAATAGCCACACTGTCCCCCAAGGACCAGCTTCACAATGGCCATAATGTCCACCATGGGACTGGCTTCACAATCAACAAAGGGAGTTCATCTAGCATCCTTCACGATCGCTTAGCAGGTTTCGCAGAACTCACTTTCTGCACCCAACTCCACCCAAACCCTGCAGCATCCTGCAGTGCCAAAAAACTGGTCTTGCCATAGCACACATCACAAACATCACAAGGGTATTTTCCTGAACCACTCCAGTACTTCTTGCTACTGCACTTCACAGGTCTAACCCATCGACTCCTTAAACTACGCGTTTTAACCATGGAGTCTTCTCCGGTGTGCAAATGAAACATCACCAATCCAGACCAACCTGTCTAGATGGGATTCACACAACATGCATATTCCGTACTACACACTTCTGGATCTATATGCAAGACTATTGGGGATTTCAAGAATTAACCCAAGGAAATCCCTTCACAATCCACCATCTGGTGGGGGAAATCCATGCACATGCCAAAAGAAGGACTTCACATGTCCAAGAAGGAAGATCGTTACCCTTGACGACCTCTTTGGAGACATGGAATTCTAGCCAGCTGGAAAGCACCGCAGCAGCCTTGCCTCCACAAAGCGGGCCTCAGATCTAGAATCAGAACTCTGCAGCTCCACCGGTGACCGACTCCTTTTCTCCTCCTCCTCCTTGCTCTCCCTTCTCTCTAGCTCTATTAGAAAGAGAATGGCTCAAGATCAAATGAGAATTCTTTTCTCATTCTCGGCCTTAAAGAAGCAGGGAGAAGCCTGGGCCACCAAATCCCAGATGAAGGAAATGGACGGCTACAATCCGTCCATAAAAGTCTAATTTTTGGCTGACACGGCCCGTGGCACGCCCGTGTCACACGCCGTGTACCTAAAGCGACACACAACCGACTTACCCAGAGTAGGACACGGCCATGGGACACGCCCGTGTCACAGGCCGTGTGCCCTAACATGCCTTCAGACATGCCCGTGTCTGGTGTCGTGTACCTCAAGCGACACACACCCAATACACCCCGAACAGGACACGACCATGTGACATGCCTGTGTCACAGGCCGTGTGCCCAGAGACACACCCGTGTCCTGCCCGTGTTCACCAGGCCTCATTACCTGGCCAAATCCAGAGAAGGACACGGCCATGTGACACGCCCGTGTCCCAGGCCGTGTGCCCTTACATGGCTACAAACACCCCTCTGCCGTGTATTTCGTCGAGCGAAGTTCGTCGACCAGAGGGGGACACGATCTCTGACACGCCATTGTCGTAGGGCGTGTTCCCTCTCGAGAACTCGTCGACTGCAGTTCGTCGAGCACTCGACAGGCTGCTCATCCATACAGAGCAGGACACGCCCTGGGACACGCCCGTGTCCTAGGCCGTGTTGCCCGGCCTGAACCCAAATTTGGGATTTGGGGTGTTACATAATGCGACTTTCTTAACAGCGAGATGGGAGAAATAAGCGAGTATGGTCAAACTTCGAAGACTTACTCTCGCAGGGGTGGATCTTTAAAAGAACATTGACGTTGATTCGCCAATGGATGACGTCGAACCGTCGCCTGCGTAAAGCCTTGACTAGCTTCTCGCGGACGCCCTTCAAGATCGGCTGCAAGAAGGCTATGTCGGCTGGTTGATGTGGCCTACCCAGCACACCGTCGAAGTCGTCGGTGATGACGACTAGGTACTCGATCCATTGGTGGACTTTGTTCACCGTGCCGACCAGCGTGCAGACATGGCTGCTGAAGAAGACGATCCCGTACGACTTCACCGCAAAGGAGAATATACTCCTAAAGATGGAGAGGTCGAAAACGATCCTCTCTTCTCGCAAGAAGCATAAGAACCCCATGATTATCGCCACACCATTGGGGTTGATTTGAGCGAGCACAATGCCGAAGTACTGAAGTATCTGTCGATATTCCGGCCACAACGGAAGTCGCAAGCCATCTTCGAAGTGGCGGAGAGATAGTATCAACCCGCCATCGATATAATAATTTAATTGCTCGATCCGCGCGAGGAGTCTTGCCGAGTAGCCCTCGACAAGATTCCACTGTCAAAACTCCTCCAGGTCTCGCTCGGAGGTGACAGATTTCTTGAAGGCGGCGTCAGTGAAATTCACAGCATGAGCTTGTCGGCGAGCGTTGACATCATCCCGACCTTCTTGAGCGAGTTGTTTTTGCGAGCAAGGATGCGCGAGTAGTGAGAAGACAAAGGAGAGGCGAGCAAGAAAAGTTATTCGCGAGTATAAATTAAGAAATCGCAACAGCATACTTATGACTTACCTACCCCCTCTATTTATAGTCCTAGGCATGGGGGTATATCAACCTCGCGCGAGCATCTACTTAAGTCGTGTATCAGCCAAGAGCAACTCTAACACCTAGTTCTATATCAAATAAAGCTTTTCGGGACCTCGCCAAGACCTGCACAAGACATATACAAGAAGTAGCAGAAAAATGCCAGCGTACAGAAGAAAGGGCGACCTGTAATAAAATAACCGTGAATTTCAAACTCGCTTATTAGAAACAAATGTTCATTACAAAGTCTCCAGATGCGAGTCCAGCTAATAAAAAGAAAGAAAAGCTAAGTCCTAGGTGGTCGCTCTGGAGGGTGAGGATGTCGCCTCGCCCAGCCCATCTCGCGAGCCCGCCAGTAGTGCTCCGTGGCCACCGATATCGCGTCATCGCCGAGCCGCAGTTGTTCTTCCATCCTCGCCAATCGGCCTGCAGAACCCATGCTCGCGTGCATACCCGCCAGCTCGTCGAGAGCGAGCTGAAGACGGTGGTCGTTCATCGCCATCCGCCGATCTATCTCACTGATCATATGGAAGCGGGTCTCGTAGTTCTCCAGGCTGGCCCGAATCTCTTCCATCCTCGCCATCGTTACCTCTAAGGACGAAATCCAGCGATGAGGCTTGCAAATGGCGAGTTGGTCAATCTTGGTTTCCAACTCCAGGTAGGCGTGAGCGGCATCATGACGATATGCGCTCCCAGACAACCCGATGATGTCAAGGAAAGCCGCTCCAAGAGTTGCAGGGCGATCTGTCAAATCAGAGGGAACGTCGCCAAGTCAGAAGTTGGCATCAACAATCAAGTCAGCACAACAGCTATACGAGTTACCTTGGCGAGGAGATCGAGATCGCTGGGGAGAGTGGCTACGACCCGAAGATTCTCGTTGACCCGAAGAAGAGCCACCCGCACGTTCGTCAGGCCTCCCCTGCCCGCGACCTACATGGTCGCGATCCCCATTCCTTGGCGGGAAGTAGTTAGGCCGCTGCCTATCCGGTTTTCGGGCCGAGCTGTCCAGTGGAGGAGGTGGAGGCAGCACCGTGCTCGGCAACTGTGTTCGCGAGCTCGTCAGGGGAGGTGGCGGAGCCAGAGATGTACTTGCGAGCTGTCGCGAGTTTGAAGGGGTAGCAGGGGGTGGCGGAGGCATATGGATACTCGCCTCCTGCATCAGCTTGGAGACAGCAGGTGGCGGCGGCAAAGGTATACTCGCTGCCGACATCTGATGGGCGGTTACATGGATGAGGGGAGCTTTGCCCATCCCGGGCTGAGGGGTCTTGGCCGTCGCGAGATCCTTTCTCGCAGGAACATCCTTACTCATAGAAGGAACCTCCCCCGCTGAGGAGGCCAGTACTTCGGTCGCCTTCTTGGAGCCGATGTTGATCTGCAGAGTGCACACGGCTTGGACTCGCTTCACGGCTTAGAGAGCGATAAGTGGTGCTGTTCGCAGAGGAGTGGCGTCAAGCACCATGATGACATCATCTGGCAGGAGACCTGCATCAACAAAAATCAAGTTAGCAAAAGCTTCAACAACCGACTAAGATCGCAATGACATCGACGAGATAACGACCTGGCGAGACAATGAGGTCAACCTGCTCCTGTGCCTGTGTATTGACGACTTCAGGGGCTGGAGAGTTGATCGACAATTTGAGAAGGTCGGCACTATAGACAGATATGTCGGGCATATCGTTCAACCCAAGCTCATCAAGGAGCTGCTGGGTATTCAGTGGGGATGCTGGATCCTTGGCCATCGCGGCGACATCCTTCAGCGATGTAGGCGGGTTGTCGATCTTAGGGGGGGTGCTACTTCTTTGATTTCTTCGTCTTCTTCTTCTTACTCAAAGGCAGGTCGACAACAACTTCACCATCCCGCAGCCTCTTTATCTTGGAGGGCAAGATAAAACCAGACAACGCATGGAGGCTCCGTTTGAGAAGTTCATAGTCGGCTTTCGACATATTGGGCGCGCTCCAATAGACATATCTCGAAAAACACCCCCCTATTTATAAAGATCAATGGACATCAATGAGGTGCGAGTAGCTTAGAAGCTCGGTATAGCAACTCGCCGAATAAATGTTGGATGATTCTTTCCGAGTTCCTACGTCACTCAAAAATAGCAGGAATTATGTACAACCCATATTCATCAAGGAGGGGGCCCACCAAAGCCAGGTCAACATAAGTTAAAGTCAACCAGTCAAGATGGAGGTCATGGTCAACATGCCAGCCTACCAAAGGCCGGGGCGAGTATGGCGAGCTTCCCTCGCATACTTGCCAGGTAGGCGACTAGGCCAGTTGCTCACCCAGCCATGCGAGATCCTCTAGGAAGTCGCCTAGTCACCTAAGGGTGGGGTATAAATAGACCCCCCCTCTCAGGATTTCCCTATAAATAGGACCCCAGAGGTATGAGGTGAGACACTGGAAATTCCTACAAGAATCTTGCGAGATTTACTTTTTGGATATCAGCTGAGCCTTTGAATTCCATTTCCTTAGAGACAGGTCGCGACCTCGCGACTTTGTTACCACCTATTCTCCCTCGTACCCAGCTCGACCAATTTTGGTTGTGGAGGGGTTGCTTCTTTCAAGCATCCGGGTACGTGGTGAGACCTTCCTACCGCAGCATCTGGGATCCTGTTTGTTGTTTTCGTTCTTCATCCTAATCATTTTAAACACCTAGCCTTACTACAGAGCCAGTAACTTTAGGCTGCCTTGATCGGATTTCTGAGGTTGAGAATTTTCCTGGCTTTAATACTATCTTTATGTTTCCAATTTGTGAAACCACCAATAACAAAAGCATCTCCTCCTTGGTCACCATGCTCGGGCTTAAATAGATAACAACATAAGCAAAATACATCATCTTTTACTATGCTATACTCCAACCAGTAACTGTATTCCTCAAACCATGCACAAATAAATCTATGTGGATCGTTTCCAATAAGTCTAAATGAGAAATTATGATTTTTTGGTTGGAAAACATTTTTTTATAGATACAACCTTCGAACCTTCTCTCTATCATTTGGATCATAATCATAAATATTCTTTTGTAATCCCGGGTCTGCAGGAAGCTCATCTACATTGAGTTCTAATCATGGACAGATAGCTCTACTGGAAGAAACAACTGATTCTAAGTTTGTTTTTCTCTTAAAAAAATTTTCCATGACCTAAAAAAAGTTTAAAGATCAGTCCTATCTCAATTGTCACTCTTCAAACATCAATCCACAATAGAAAAACTATAATAGTAAAATGGATAAAGGCCAAGATCAAGTTTGCATATGTTTTTGACAAAATAGTATAGAGATTTAAGATCCGTGAACGGTGAACACCAAATTGTTCGGAATTGAATAGAAAATAAGAAATAATAGAGTGTTCCATGAACACCAAGTAGTATAAAGATTTAAGATCAAGTTTTGATGGTCGAACTAAGGAAAAAAAAGAGTGATAATGTGATACCTGCTTGAAGCCCGTCGGCTCACGGCTGCCGGACCGTCGGAGAAGAAGGTCAGAAGGGAGATGTCGGTCGAGTCACCAGTTGAGGTGCCTGTTGGAGAAGGAGATGGTCATCTATGGAAGGCGAGTTATTTGTCTTAGGTTCGGCTGGTGAAAAGGCAGATTGATCAGAAACTTGACTTTAGACATTCTTTTGTCTAATTTACAAGTCAACTCGTTGAACTTGTATTGTGATAATCAAGCAGCAGTTCAAGTCGTTAAGAATGTCCTCTATAATACTAAGAGGAGATGTACGACTGAGAAATGTCTTATTTAATTATCTGAAAGAACAAAGAATTATTACTTTGATCGATGTACGTTCAAAGGATAATCTGGCTGATCAATTGACGAAAGAAATGCTCAAAGACAGTTTAATCAAAACTGTGGGGGGGGGGGGGGAATGAGACTAAAGGAGATTTAGTTCGGCCTTAGTTCAACATCAGGCGATTTAGGTCATCCTTTGTCCAAACGTTTTGATTATTCTAATTTTCTTTGTCAAATCAAGCATGTTATGCTCCGTTGATGCTCTTTGTTGCTGAGTTCGAATTTGGTAAGTTGTTTCATTGCAAACTTGATGCTAACAACTTCACATGGATTCGATTGTTGCCTTTAAGGAAAGTGTTATTCCAAACTTGATAACATAATCTGACTTGGCTTGTCTTTTATTCTGGTAATTGGTTCCATTCTGAACTTGATAAGTTCCAATTAACTTTAGAAGGGCAGTAACCACGACATTCCATATAGGAACATATATATAGCTGCGGTGTCCAGAAGTCCGTAAATCATTTCGTTTAGAAACAGATACGGATTCTGAGGTCAATCTATAATTCTCTGTGAAAGTGTCCTCCAAGCTAATGATAATGAAATTAATACTAAGTTCTTATAAATGAACTATATATATATATGTAAATTTTCAAATAATTGAATTCATTCTAAATGAAATTCTCTGTTGAAATTGCAGGGGCTGATGGTTCAGGAGGAGCACTGGTAGTATGAGATCCAAATCATGATGATCTTATGGATAACGACTGTTAGAGCTTTAATAGATTTCGTTGTTTTTGCTATCTCTATTCAGAGCACTGTTTAGCTCTTTATGCACTTGTTTATTTGGACTTTATGATCTCTGTATGATGTGAGACGTTAGACGTTTAGGGTCTGCGTCTTTATTGTACCTGAGACTTTTCTTTGTTGCAGCTGAGTTTTGTTTTACTTATGTGTGCATATTGTTGGTGTTTAAGTCCAATATGTGTGAATAGGTGCTGGACACAGTTGTGAATGATTCACGTTTGTATTGAACATTGCACAAATCACACTTTATCTGAAGTCAGGGTTCACGGCAGATATAAGAGGGGATTGTTAAATATATTATAATATGTCCACACATGTCGAGACCGACTCAGAACGGATTATTGAGTTCATGTCATTCAATGATTAGGCTTTACGCTGGAGATACTATATTATCTATATTCCAAACTTGATAGGGCTATGTGAACTATCTTGAGACTTGAGCAAATCCTCTAACAAAAAAATACTTTCTCACAACATTCCTGCGACAGTGAGGTTGAGATGGCTAACCACCTCCTTTTTCGGAATAAAATCCGCCTCCTTCGGGATAGTATAAGCCTCCTTCTTCGGGACGGTATTCATCACTAACCGTATATTTCGCAAAGAAGAGGCCACATGTCAACGTCTCGACGGCCCGTATACAAAAAATTTCTTTTCAATTGGAGGGTTCTCGAGTAACACATGGCCGGGGAAGAAGGGCTTGGCGTTGTCACGTGGCCCATGTGCATGAATATTGACAAGGATAGCATGCGATTAATTATAAATATAATAATATAATAAATACGGTCTCCTTTTTCACTGAAGATACATGCGAAAGGGCTAATAAATATTTCCCGAAAGAGAAAAACAAATTCTACGCCCATTTATGCTTTTTTTGGGATTTGTTTTCACACGTGAAGTGATTGCGATCGCATGAATCAGAGCTTAATAATTTTCATAAGATTCGATTCATACGATCGTAAATGCTTGATCCGTGAAAATAAATCCCCTCAAAAAGCCTTTAATTAACCTCATATATATTTAGCTCCGACAGATACTACGGTGATGGCCGTGATAACAATTTTAGATGTTTTTGGATATATATTATTAAGTTTTAAGATGTGACAGCCAACTAACTCTGTATATATATATTCTATATATATATATGTATAATTAAGGGAAGTATAATGTTTGATACCTAAGGAAAAAAAATCTTTATAATTGCCAATATGTCGGAGCAAAAGAAAATCCAAGTTATTTTATATTCATGTATATTGTAGATATTATTGTATTTATAACTAGGACTATATGAACAAAATCTAAATTTAAAGTTAGGTCTAGATTATTCCTTGTAACCTCTAAAATAACAGTCATAATACACATGTAGAACTACTATCACGTATTAATACATTACAATTTATTCTACATGATATATCGACGACTTAGCTTGCGAGTAAGATTGTGCTCCTAATTTGAGGGAATTCACGGCCCGATTTGTATCGCGTGATTTCTAATGAGATTGAGAACTCACGAAAGTTCATCTTAGTTCTAAAGTAACTCACTTGTACATCACACATGCAGGAACATGGTTCTCTCCAGTTGAAATGAACCGAATAATATCCAGTTCGCCAACTCAGCAAATCCAACGACCACAATGAAAAGATCTCAAAAGTAAGCCCGCCAACTCAGCAAATCAGGTCGTTAAGTCATCTCGCACTGTCAGCTCGCTGTCTCCTGTTCGTCGTTGGATTTGGGAGATGAAATCGGGGCCATGAACTGGATACTCTGAACTGGATACTATCCAGATCATCTGAACTGGAGAGGATCCTGTTCATCTGAACTGGAGAGGATCCTGTTCCCACACATGCACCCTCTGATCGAAATCAAAGACAACATAGCAAGGAAGAAAAGAGAATACGAATGGTTTTACTTGGTAGTTGGTTGTTACTATTCCATGAAATACTTGAATACATCATGGATATTTATACCCATTATATTTCAGTTTTACAATTTAAATGGGACTTAATAGCAGCTGTTACAAGAGTAGTCAGTTACACAATACTACTTTAAAATAAACTGCAACATGAAATTTTATTCAATGCAGGTGTGGAGTTACTTTTACACCCCCTGACTCCGCACCGTTCTTTAGTCCCATCAACTTCCTCAGTTCGACAGATCGTTCTCTTTGAAGTGGCTTCGTCAGCATGTCGGCAAGCTGAACTCCAATGGGGAAATATACAAGCTCTACCAGCTTCTTCTTTAGCAGTTCCCTGATATAATGGAACTTTATATCAATATGCTTACTTTGATTGTGATATACAGGGTTCCTGGCCAGGACAATCACATAAGTATTATCACACATAAGTTTTACTGCTCCTCTTCCTTTATTACTTTCACATATTTCATCTTTCAAGCATTGAAGCCAGAGGGTTTCACAAGCCGCAGAGCTTAACGCCATGTATTTTGTCTCCGTGGTTGAGAGTGCTACAGTCCGCTGTTTTCTGGAACTCCAGGAAATGAGCTTCGTACCGACGAGGAAGATGAAGCCTCCAATGCTTTTCCAATCATCAATATTGCCCGGCTAATCTGAGTCGGTGTAGCCTTGTAGTTCTTCATTTTCATCCTTTTGATAGATTAGTCCATAGGATTTGGTACCTTGTAATACTTGAGTATGCGTTTGGCTACTGCAAGATGAGATTTTCCGGGCATACTCACAAATCTGGCGACGATGTTGACTGAGTTCTCAATGTATGTCCATGAATTTGTGAGATAAATTAGGGAGCCCGCCAAGCTCCGATATTCTACTTGATCTATTGCTTCTTCATCTTATTTCTTCGTTGTTAGCCTCTTTGCAGTCAACATTGGAGATATTGCAGGATTGCAGTTCTCTATTTGATGCTTCTTAAGTAAGTTCTTGGTATAAAGTCCTTGAGAGATAAATATGATGCCTTCTACCATTTTGATTTGTAGTCCCAAAAAGAAATGTAGTATACCAAGGTCGGTCATGCCGTATTGCAGTTTGATCTACTCTTGAAATTTCTTTATGAGATTAGAATTAGGACCAGTGACTATGAGATCATCGATGTAAAGACACACAATGAGCTTCTCCCTTCCTTCGATCTTGGTTTAAAGAGTAAGCTCAATTGGACTTCTTTTGAAGCCTTCCTTGAGGAAATAAGAATCAATATTATCGTGCCAAGCACGAGGTGCATGCTTAAGTCCATACAAGGCTTTATGAAGCATGTATACATGGCCTCCCCCTTTCTCAAAGCCCTGAGGTTGAGAGAAATACACTTCTTCAGTGAGGAATCCATTGAGAAATACCGATTTCACATTCAGTTGATACACTGGATAGTGATGTTGAGCGGCAATGGCGAGTATGAGCCTGATTGTTGTCATCCTTGCAACTGGTGCGAAGTTTACATCGTAGTCCTGGCCTAGTTTCTAGGCATAGACCTTTGCTACAAGATGAGCCTTCTGACGGATGACAGTTCAATCTTCATTTTCTTTAAGCTTGTAAACCCATTTCCGGCCAATGATCACACGGTTTGGTGGTCGTGGAACCAAAGTCCAAGTCTTATTTTTGTTTATAGCATTGATCTCCTCCTCCATAGCAGTGCGTCAATTGTGATCTTTAACAATGACCTCAAATTGTAGAGGTGTGGTGGCAATAATCACATACCTAGCACGGCGATAGATGTCATCCAAAGATTGAGTTTGTCGGGGTAGTGATGATTCTGAGTCACTGTCTGGAACTTCATTGTCCAGACCATCTTACAGCCATAGGGATGGAGTTGGGAGGCAGACTCAGCTCAACCGGCAGTTCTTCTTCATGATGTTTTAAAGATTCTGAACCCCAATCCCACTCACTAGCCTCGTCAAAAATTACATCTCTTGATATAATTAGTTTTTTACTTAGATTTTCTAGCAATCTATATCCTTTGATTTGATCACTTTAGCCTAGCAGAACACATTTGGTGTTGTTTTCATCAAGCTTATCCCTCTTTTCTTTATTCTTATGTGCATAAGAAATGGACCCAGAAATTCTCAAATGGGAAACATTGGGTTGTTGATAAAATAGTGTTTCATAGGGTGTTGAATTTGATAAGGCTTTTGTTGGGCTTCTATTGAGTATATAAACTACTGTTGAAGCAGCTTCTGTCCACAGGGTTTTGGGGCAGGACTTGCAGAGTAACATACTTTTGGCCATCTCTACCACGATTCAATTTCGTCGTTCCACCACACCATGCTGCTGGGGTGTGCCAGTAGTCGTAACATACTTATTATATTGAGTATATAATAAGTGATATCTATATGTATATGGGCAGAAATAAGACACAGAAATCACAACACAGAAAATAACAAATGGAGCAACCAGACGACACAAAGATTTTATAGTGGTTCCCTTAAAACTTGGGTACATCTACTCTTCTACCACCCTGCTAGGAATCCACCATAGGTTTTTGATCAGGTGCTCTGCCACCATAGATTTTTGCTCAGGTACCCTGTCACCATAAGATCTATTTTCAAGGGAGATCTAGCAACCCTTTGAGCTTTTGATCTGGTGCCCAAAAACCAAACTAAGTCTTTTGATTAAGAGACTTAACAACCAAGGGATTAACTTCTGAAGGGAGTTAGAAACCATTTTATAGTGAGGTAAAAAGAAAGTTGATTTTGTCCTCTTTCTCAAAGCTCTGAGAAGACTAGTGGATTACTGTTATTGTCAAAGCTCCCCCTGAGATGTAGAGTAGTTCAGGAGAATGGAAGCTTTGCTCAGGGTGTAGGCCTTCAAGATGAGCACTTCTTATTCCAGTAAATATCTCTGAGTGATTGAGCTATTGGTCTCAGAATGTGTATGTTGTGTTGCTGGAAGAAAACTTGAAGAAGAAGAATGAAGAAGAACAAGATGTTCTGTGTCTCTTGTTCTTGTTCTCAGATTGCAGATATTTTATTTTCTTCTTCCTGACTCCGTAAATTCTAGCTGTTAGGCCTGTGTACGACAATCTTCTGAAAATCTTTTACATCTGATTGCTGATTTTGAAATTCAAATCCTTGAATTCATCTGCATATTTTCTGGGAATTGGAACGACTGAATATTATCTTCAATGCATTTCCCTAACTGTCCCAGTAAATATATTAAGTAATAACTCTGTGAAACTCCTTAATTAATGCTGCCAGGAACAGCTATATTCTTGAGAATATGAGCATTAATTATCATAGTATTACTGTCTGAATATTTGAAATAATATGAAGTCGAATTACCGTAGACGGTCTGAGAAACTGAGAGAAGATAGTCGAATAGAACCTGTATGGAGTTAGTCGAACTAAGGAAAGTTTTCGTCGACCTAAGCTCCAAGTTCATCGAGCTGATAATTCTCCTTCATCGAGCTGATCTCCAAGATCGTCGAACAAAAAAAGCACTTGCCAAACTGAGCTCCAAGTTCGTCGAGCTGAGAAGGCACTTTGTCGAGCTGAGATCCTGAGATAAGCTCACAGTTCGTCGACTTGAGCAAGACTTTCGTCGAGCTCAACTCAGATAAAGAACTCTAAGTTCGTCGATCTAAGATCGACGATCGTCGAGCTAAGTTCAGCTATCGTCGAACTCCTTTTTCTGCAATCTTCAAAACTATCTTGTCTCTTAAGTCTTGAGTCTCTGAATTCTTCTGAAGCCTTCTCAGGAAACTAACCTGAAGTAATTGACCTTAACCCTGGAACTAACAAATGACCATAGACTATACATGGTGGGTCATCAATCCTAATAGTGAACCTAGCCCAAATCACAAGTAGGGTTCTAACAATCTCCCCCTATTTGGGTTTGGTCACTATACAAAATAAAACAAACAGAATCACAAATCAATAAAAAATATCTGACAGAACCATAAACCATTCAGCAGATATGAATAATGTGTCTTGTGAGTTTACATATAGCAAAAATAAAAATCAAAAAGCATAATCAAAAGATTAAGCATGTTTCTTTGAATCATCTGAAGAAGAAGCATGTTTTGTGAAAATCATCTGTCTTTTTGGATCAGAAGCCTGCTGTTGAATCATCTTCACATCTTGAGCACTAAGAATTTTTACAGATGCAGCTCTGGACACAACATCTTCTGGATGTAAATTCACATATGTATCAACATTGAAAAGCTTTTGTTTTACCTGATACTTGCCCAACTCCTTCTTTTTGTATGATGACATGGTTGAAAATTGTGATGTATCTTTTCCTTCTTCTTTGGCCTTTTAAAACTTATTTAATTCAAGGTTAGCTAATCACCTAGAGGGTGGGGGGTGAATATGTCTTTGAATAGTTGTTCTAGCTATAACTTATCCTTAAATCCTGCAATAACAAAGAAAAGCAAGCACACACCAAATACAAAGAAAAGCAAGCACACACCAAATACAAAGAAAAGCAATCACACATCCACTTTTCCTCCCATCTATCCAACTTATTTGTTGGACTCGGCACAAACTCCTCCACTATGCTCCTCAGAGCTTACACCTCAGGCTCTTAGCCTTACACACAGATTCTTCACAGAATCCAACTCAGAACCACAAGGGTTCCTACCTCAGATCACTGCAGGACTCCTACAGCTTAGTGATCCACTGATCACCTACCTCAGCCTTATTTCTAAGACCTACACTCAGGCTCTTCAGCCCTACAGCTTCAAGCACATGACCATACTCTCAGAGTGTTGCAGCACTCCTACAACTCAGTACCCTTTCAGGTAGCTACAGCTTAGCCTCCTCCAAGGCCTATAATCTCAGTGACAAACTTGTCACCTATAGCTCAGTGACTCTCCAGTCACCTATCTCAGGCACAAGGCCCTACACTCAGGCTGGGAGGACAGCCCTACCTCAGATCCACACTTGGATCCTACCTCAGAGTGCAACACTCTCCTACCTCAGGCACTTTAGCCCTACAACTCAGATCCTCACTTGGATCCTACCTCAGTGCCCCCATAGGGCACCTACCACTACAACAAAATGCACCTATAGTAAGGACCTAAATCGTTACCATAAGTGCCAAAAATCGTTACACAAACTATTTGGTAACGAAAAAAATTTAAGTAATGGTCGTCCTCTAAAGTTCGACGCTAATACTTGTTGTAACGAATGTATGTGTGTCGTTACAAATAAATTAATTGTAACAAAAGATTCTTCCTCACCCAAAACAGATTCTTCCTAACAATAAATTAGTTACAATAAATATTATTTCGTTACGAATTATTTTTTCCCTCACAAAAAATCGGTTACAATAAATACTATTTACTCGTAATAAATTCGTTACAATAGTTTTCTACTCCTTACTACAACCAATTCATTTATATATCATAATATGCTCACAAAAACTTCCAAAAAAATAAGACATCATAAGATCGCATCCAGATTCATTTAAATATTTATTTATTCACAAATAGAAGTTTTACATGTATTCAAATTGCATAATAATAATAATGAATCTTCAAAAAAAATTACATAACATTAAGATCTACAAGTATAAATAAGACATCAACTTTGACACATTCCGACTAATGAATTTCCCGTCATTTTCCGACTAATGAATCTTCTATCACTTTTTGACTAATGAATCATCTGTCACTTCCGACCAAGGATCCCGTACCCTACAAATAAAAGAAAACAATTGTTAATTTTAATCCAAATTGAGAGGAAAAAACATTTATACACACTCACATATATCCATACATACACAATCTACAGAAAGCAGCGACTAATTGTTAATTTTAATCCAAATAAAAGAAGACAATTGTTAATTTTAATCCAAATTGAGTGGTGAAACTTGTTTTTTCTTTTTCAAAACAGAAAGTGGATTTGTTGCAAAATGATGGCAGTAAGCATATAAACATTCAAGACTGGAGAAAGAATGCAAGTCTGACTCAAAGAGTTGAAATTGGTCGAAGACGTATAGCAGCAGACGTTGTTTACTAATGAGTTTATCCTTAGCTAAAGCTTCAGATCAGCAGGTTTATATCCAAAGCTTCACATCCCAGCTACAGGTACATCCCAGCTACAGGTACTAATCCTTAGCTAAAGCTTCAAGAACTGCTGATGTACCTGTAGCTGTGATGGCCGGAATAGTGAACTGCTGGAGCAGTTCACTGCCAGAATAGTGAACTGCTGGAGCAGTTCACTTATCCACTGGTGCAAAGTTTTTTGTCTATAGAGATAATAAAAAATGATGGGATTACTCAACCCATCCCATAAAAAATGGCAGATCTGAACTGTGAAACAGATCCCCACCATTTTACCCCCGGTACGCAAAGTTCCTAAACTTCACCTTTTGATGATTTAAATCTTCACAAATTAAATGAGTCGAAATAAAATTGCATTTTTCTAAGAATTTTTTTTATTTATGCAAGTAACGAAACTAACCCTAAGAGGAAATACCGGTGAAAAAACTACTAAAACCTCCACAGAAAAACAACTGCCCATTCTTCATTGGAAATATCAAGTGTGAACCCAATAGAAAGCATCACTCACATAGAAATCACACTATCTTCAAATTAGAGGACTTGATACCAGAGAAACTGCAAGGATCTCTACTGCTGCTCTAGTCAGATAGTTTGGCCATTGGGTCTTTAAAAATGGCTTGGTCAAATGCTCGCCATGCTGAAACTACAAAAAGGAACCCCAGTAAATTAAGCAATAAATCCATTCAAGATGCGAATATAAAGATTTCTACTCCAATCACAACTTCAAGAATCACAAAATAAGAAATCTGAAAGAAACTTCAGCAAAAGTAGAGGAGTAGAAAGAGATCATACCATCTTCTTGCAGAGCAGACTCACAATGGCATAGTGCTGTCATTTAAATGAAGGACCATCTTATATTAATATAATTGGCTACAACTTCCCATGCATTGAATATAATTGTACATGAGATTAATAAAGGTTGTAAATAGTCACGTCTCTTCACGTTGAACCGTAGCCCAGCTAAACTGGGATGCAATTCACGAGCTGCAGTTCAACTGATGGTTCTCCAACATTTTGCTTTGAAGAATTCATTCAAACTTCTAGGGGAGAACAATATACTTAATGTAATCTCCTTGTTAAGGATACTTACTGGGAAGCATTCTTACAAATTATACGACAACAAATATCAAAAAGAAGAAACAATTTTCAAAAAATATGTCCAGGATTGGCACCTGATGAATGCAGCAAAAGCACATAGCCAAGAATTATTGCAGCAAAAAGTATGTTCTAGCAGGCTTTAGTAGTTGGTCACCAAACATGCAAGTCAAATATATCAAAATTATACCAAACATAAGTAATAAAACACTAACAAAACCACTATGCCCAAATACTAACAATCAAATAATAGTCAAACCCAAGCAGAAGTAATAAAATAGTAACATAGTACTATGCCAAAATACTAACAGTCATAAACCATTCGACAATAAAAAAAGTGCACCAAAAAATGAATGGTGTGTGCATCAATTAGTCAAGGAATTGCGCCAAATTTTTTTAGAACCGAAGACAGCAATTCCTTCAGCTCATTTTGCCCCTCTTTTAATCCTGCAATCTCTGCATTGTGATTTTGAATCATAGCTTCCTGCTTATCTATAAGCTCTGTTTGTGATGTAATACGAGTCGTGGCACTGCACAAATCTTCTTCCGCTACATTCAACTTCTCTTTCAACTGAGTGGACTTTATCAATGTCTTCTTTATTCGTTTTGAAGGCACAACACCATAGCCTAATCCTTTTTCATAACCAGACTTATTTCCAAGTGCAGTCTTTATAATTTCTCTTTCAGAGATTATGAGATCACTGTCAGAGTATGTTGATATTGTTCTCAGCCATTCCATTTCACGCTGAAAAATATAGTGTTATAATAGAAACATATGTTATTAATCAATTTTGTGAAACTTTGAAATATATTTTGACCTACGTATGCTGCTTCTGCTGTCTCACTAACAAACACCCCATTCTTCCTATGGGTGTTAGCAAAGTTCTCAACGAGGCTTTGATTAACCTGTATATCAATAAAATATTTGAGAATGTCATATTGTTCAAAAACTCACATGTAATCATTGCATTACAATTTCCAGCAGTCTTGAATGGTAGGATTTGGAACCCGACGTATGAGTAAACGGCATGTGTGATATATTAACAACATTTGTCTTGAACCTTTCCTGCAAGTAAACAAAAGTATTGAATGGTACTCATTGAACTTATCATTAATAAACTATGTACTAAACAAAATTTATATAAGTAGTCACAATCACCTTAAAATTCTCACTCTCGAAGAGATCACACAACTGACATCAATTCTCGATTGAGATCCACTCAAATGGGCTACTAGCTCTTGGATTCTTTCTTGCCACAATATAACCTTTATACGTTGCAGATAATCTTCCTCTCCAATGTGTGTAGCTACGTTGAAACATCTCCTCCATGAAATCTTGCACACTTTTATCTGTTTCCCAATTCTTTATCTCAAACCATTGCTACACAAAATTAAAAGATTTGATTATCCCAAATAAATTCACAAAGAGGATATATAAATATATACTTACATGTAATGCAACATATAAAGTATGTTTCAGCTCTTGCCCCAGATCCTTCCATGGGGTCAAAAAATCCAAAACTGCACTGTGTCTTACAATAACACCTACACCATTTACAAGATGCTTTGCATAGCAACGCAGCTTCTTAAAACCTTTAGGGAACTCAATCTCAAGTAGTTTCTTATCCTAATAAAACAAATAAAATTCTGTAAACATATATATAATAAGTGCATGTAAGTTTTAATATACATAAATAAAGCATACATTTTTCTAGTATTGCTTTCTCAATCGACCTTCCGGTGGTCACCCCACGACCTCTTCTTATAGATGAGCTTCCCACTGCATATTTAGAAACCCTTACTAAATATATGATTCAAGTAAATGATACAAATTGACAAAAAAATATAATATCAACTTAATTACCAGTATTAGTAGAACCCTGTATTGGACTTTCATCATTTCCTTCATTAATGGTGGTGTCATCATCAGAAGCCCCAGATCTACTTTGTGATTGTTGCCGATTTGGTGAAGGTGTATTTAGTATAGGTGACAATTCAACAACCTCATTATTTTCAGGAATTTCTTCAACAAGCAGTTGTTTGCTGCTCCTTGTCGTAGGGCGGCATTGAAAAACTTTTTTTGAAGGCATATTACTGCAAAGTAAACATCACATTAAATTATTTAGAGAAATCATAAAAATGGAATAATTGGGTTATTGTTTAGTACTAATGATTAAGAAAAAATTTAACTTACCATTTACATTAGGTCTACATGTTATCATCATTCTCATCACAATATTCCATTAGTGTTTCATCATCCTCATCTATGGACTCATCTCCGTCACCAATATTATTAAGTTCTTCCTCTTCGTGGATTCTAGTTAGAACTTCTATATTTATAATATCACGTTCTATATCATCTCTTCCTAGGAATTGTAAGTTCTGATCTTCGGTAGCATATATTAATTCAGTTTCTGAGGACTCATATTGTTGAACTATGTTATCATTCATCACCTCCACTTCTAGGTCAGTGTGTTCCTCTATGTTCCAAAGGTTTCTATGACGTACAAGTTGTGCAATTTTCCAAGGATCTCCGAGTTTAGTGTCATCGACATAGAACACTTGTTGCACTTGGTTTGGAAGAACGAATGGATCATCCTTACACCAACGAGAAGTTATGTCGATGCTCAAAAAATATTTATCTTTATGCGTAGTCTTTTTCCCACTAGTGTCAAACCACTCACACCAAAATAATACTACTTTATACCCATGAAGATAGGTCAATTCAATGACCCTACTTAAAACTCCATAGAACTCTAGCATGATATTTTGATGTTCCCCCTCAACAAGTAAACCACTATTTTGTGTTGTTCGACGATCATCTCGATCTTGTATATGAAATCGTACTTCATTAACAATGCAACCAGAGTAAAATTTTGTTAAGTATGATTGTGGACCATTTGCTAATGCCCATAATTCTTCGGAGACTTCGCCCGAGTTTGTTTGATGCACTTTATTTATCTATACAAAATACAATATAAAGCAAATTAGATAGGTGATACTATAAAATTTCAAGATCTTACATGATCTTGAAATTAGATATATAGGTGATACTATTTATACGATAAATTGGATAGGTGATACTATTTGGATCTTACATGATCTTGAAACCAATAATGAAACAGCTCTTGATGAGTTTTGTCAATGTTTCTTTCATTTTCCCTTTTAAGCTCCTCCATGTGTTTACTATTAAAAATTAAAAACAAGCACATTAGAATTAGTTACAAAGTAAGGAAATTGAGCTCTTTCACGTATCTAACCTTTGAAATTCATCTACTTCGGTACAATTGTTTAATATGAATTTATGGGCTGCATCTAGATCCCTTTTAGAGAGTGCTTTGCAACGTCGAAGAGGTCCAAAGGGTCTCACTTTTGATGCAAAAATAGACAATTCACACGCTTGCTGATGCTCCACAAAATCTTCGTTTCTTTTTTCTTTATTGAACCTTGTTTCTATTTCATTTAGGTACATTGACACAAATGTCAAAGACTCTTTTACAATATATCCTTCCGCTATAGAACCCTCTGGACGCGCTTTATTACGTACATATCCTTTAAGAGTTTTAAGAAACCTAAAGGGAAAACTCAATGATAATAACAACAAAATTGTTCAATTATGCTATGTAAGATAATAAAGTATAAATGCATATAAAACAAGTACCTTTCAATCGGATACATCCAATGTGAGTGAACTGGGCCAGCAATCTTCGCCTCTTTCGGAAGGTGAATAGCCAAGTGAACCATTACATCAAAAAATGTTGGAGGGAATATTCTCTCCAATTTGCACAAAATAATTGGGATATTACTCACCAACTTCTCGATATGCTCTACCTTTAGTGTCTTTGAGCATAAAATTTTAAAAAACTCTCCTAGCTCATATAGTGGCTCAACGACATATGGGCGTAGAAACCCACGAATGCTAATAGGAATTAACCGTTGTAGTAGAACATGGCAATTGTTGAAACCGGAATCCGGTCTCCTGTGGAGTTCGACCCTCGGGGAAGGGGTGGTCTCGCGCCTACTTCGCTCCTGCAAGAAAAACAACAAAGAGTGCAAGGAGAAACAGACCCAAGGGCTCGGCAGGAGGTCCCACCACAAACCCGGAAGATCTCAGAGCGCTTCCCCTCCTTAGCCAGAAGCCGAGCTAAGGTACCCACAGAAAGCACTTGAAAACTCGAGCAGGGAGACACTGAAAGCGTGCCTCATGAGGTACCCCTTGGGTCTTATTTATAGTTTTTTGGAATCTGGACTGCCAATAACTAGAAGAACTGACCTGAAAGTACCAAGAAGCCCTTGGTTGGGTCTGCCAACAGCCAAGCTCCGCTGTTCCGAACAGCTATGCGCAGTCCAACCTGGTCTGCCAACAGCGTGGCTCCGCTGTTTTGAATAGCTATTTGCACCCATGGGGGGCCAGCTCGCCACCAATCCCTTTCCGCGGGAGGCAGACGCGACTTGGCTCTAGCGGCTCGCCTATTCTTCTTGGGCGAACGCGAGCAGGACCGCCGCGACCCGCCAGTCCTCTGCCAGGGCGGATAGGCGACCAGGTCGCGTATAGGGGGCGGGCTGGCGACCATCGTGACCCTCCGATCAGCTCGCAGGTCGCAGGTTGTCGAGCCCATCCGCTAGTACTGGTTCGACGAATGGCATTCCCCTCTCTGGCCGACGATTCTCCGAGTGAGCGGGAGAGATAGGAGTCGTCCCGCCCAGCTCGCTCGGCTGAAGTGAGCGGGAGCAGACCAGCCCCTTGCCGTATGTCTGCTTGTCGCTTGGGTGCGGGTCGCGGGCCGGGGTCCGCCCGATATTCCTGGTGGGGCCCGTTCGACAAACACGGGGTTGTACACAATCCCTGCTCTTTTTGAGCTTGATCCAAGCTCGGAAAGAATCATCCAACCCGCATGTTCGGCGAGTACTGTGCTGAGCTGGCAGGGAATCTTCTGGTGGGGCCCCACTATTTGGCTATAAATATACCACTGTGCCCAGGGTGGTCTCCCCAGACCCTCTCATTTTTCTTGAACAGACTGCAGTTTCTTGATGCCGATCAGCGAAGAGGTGCGAGCTCGCCTGGCGGCTGCGGGCCAGAAGACTCGGGAGGAGGCCCTCGAGGCTGCCCCTTTGATAGCACGTGGGTCTCCCGGTCCTCTCTTTAGGCCGGTAAGGGGAAAGATTGTGAGGCGGTCCCCGACGAATAACTTCCCGGGTTCCAGCTCGGCGGCTGGTGTTGAGGTTGCTTCTGAGGTACGAGACCTTCCTTCTCGGCTTATTGCTACTCTTCTGATCCTCTAACTTGTAGGCGTTGCCCCGTGGAGATGAGGGGGGGGGGGGGGGGGGGAGGATCGCCCCCCTCCCTTGTCGTCTGAGAGGGCTGCTAGCCCCTCAGATCTGGACCGCCCGCCCCGAATACCCCTCGTTCGCCGGTTCCCCCCGGACTAGGGAAATCTCTTGCGGCCTTCGAGGGAGAACCCTTTTAGGGTCGGCCAGGCTCCTCTCGCCCTTCCATCGGTATGGATGACGTGCCAACCCCTGGTATGCTCTTACTCAGCACCTGCCTTGTTCTCGCTCGTTCCTTCTGAATCGCCCTTTTGCAGGCTACAACATGGTCTCCTCCGAAACTGAGATGAGCGAAGGGTACTCGCCTCCGCCTGACGTGGAGGGTGTTTCAGATTACCTGGGCGACCCGACTGATGCGGCGGGGATGAAGAGGCAGGTGACGCGGCTGTTCCAGAAACACACTCTGCTACTTCAGGAGCTCGTGAAGAGGGTCGATCAAGACAAGGCCGAGACCGAGGCTCGGCTCGTGGCTCTGGAGGGGGCCCCGCGCACTGCAGAAGGTGGCGAGGTCACTTCGCCTGGCGTGCACATTACGCGGGCCGAGGAGCGACTAAGGAGTGCCTCGGAATAAGTTGGCCTGGTCCAGCAGGAGCTGGTGGTGGTGCGCGATTACCACTATCCCCGTGTGCCGCCGCGATCTGGAACGCAACGGCGGGGCAGGTGGAAATGGATCCAGTACTGATCCGCCCTTTCTCTTTTCCGCTCGCGGGATATCGCTGGGTTGTTACTATTTCAAACTCGTTCTGTATCTGTAACGATTTGCGACTCTCTGTGCCTGCCCGTGGACCTGATGTTTGATTTCTGATGCATGTTGAAATTATCGTGTTGTTGCTTTTATTCTCCGCGGGGCGGGCTCGAGGGTACTCGCGTCCTCCGCTCGCCTTACTCCTGCGGGCGAGAGCGGGTCAGGGGATGGATTCGCTCAACCCGCCATCCCGATCATGGCGGGAGCGAGCCGAGGGGCTCGCCAGCCAGGAGTCTCCACGACTCGCTCGGAATCCTGGGCTGGTGCGGGCCGAGACTCGCCCGCTCAATTTCTTGTGTGGATGCAATCGGGCGAGACCTGCGCCTCATCGGCCTTGATGGTGCCGTCGCGCGTCGGGAAGGCGAACCGTCGGGCCCGATTTTTGCTACACGCACCTATCCATTCGGCGGGAAATTTCCCGCCCTTTCTTTCTCCCTATAAATAGGCCTTTCCGGTTCTTATCCTCCCACCGCTTCAAAATACTCCCCCGCTTCCTGCTCCTCGCAAAGCATGGCTCGCGCTCGCCTTCTGGATCTCTCTCGCTCGAACGACGGCAGTTCGGCGGAATGGACGGCGGCGGCGGCGATGCGGACGGACGAAGCAAATGCGCCTGGACCTTCTCAGAGCATGACTTTCCCCACGCCGTCATCTCGGAGCGCGAATACCTAAACGCCCTAGGCGACCACGTCCCGCCGGGATTTTCGGCGAGACGGCCCGGGGAGGGAGAGAAGATCAACGATCTATCCAGGGACTAGCTCGCCATACCCCTGGCGCACTTTGAAGTGGGTCTACGGCTTCCCCTGTGGCCTGAGGTACGCCAAGTGCTGAAGTACTTCGGGGTCGTCCTAGGTCAGATGACCCCGAACTCCATAGCTGTTATGGTGGGGTTCGCCTGCTTCTTGCGGGAGGAGCGAGTCGAGTTCAGTCTCGCCGTTTTCCGCAAGCTATTCTCCTTCCGTGCGAACCGGGACGGGACCGCCTATTTCTCTAGCGCCCACCTCAAGGTGCGGGAGACTGTAAATAAGAGTCACAACTGGCTCAAAAAGTTCCTGTTCGTTAAGGGGGATTTTGGCAGCGTCCCCTTCTCGCCGGTGCAGCTCAGCGAGGCGAGTTAACGCCCGCCCAGCCTAGGGGGCCACGAGGCCGACCTGTGCGGGTTCTTCGCCGGGAAGAACTTCGAGGTCGCGTACTTGCGCCGCAACCTTGAGGACCTTGCTGCCGTCCCGCCTGGGGGAGGTTTGCCACTTGCCACTGCTCTGCCCCGTTCTTTTCTTCTTTCGTCTTACCCTCTCTTCTTGGTAGGCAAGCGGTATGTTCCCCTTCATCCCCCCTACGAGAGTGCTCGGATCGCCCCCGGGATCCTTGCCTGCGCCCAGGCCGCAGAGGCCGCTCAGCGCGACGCCCCGTCGGTCCCTGCTAAAAAGTGGCCGGGCGGCGTACGACCCGCTCCCCCGCCCAAGATGGCGAAGACTGCGGGGCAGCAACTTGCCGGGGGCCAGGGGAAAGGTAAGGCTCTGGCGGATCAGCCTGCCGAGGGTCTCCCCTCTTTGGTTTCTTCGACCAGCGACACCCCTGGCGGGGCGGCGAGCATTTCTGCGCCGCCGGACGGGTCGCAAACTGCCGCAAAGCCGGTGCCGAGAGGGCACCGCAACTTTGGTTACGGCGAGAAGTATTTGGACGAGCTCGGCGTTCCGCTTCTATCATGGGACAAGGACTCGAATCGCGCGGTGGTCTCAACCCTGTTGCCGAGTTGGCTGGAGCAGGACACCATCGACCTATAACTTCTCGTTCGGCCTCTACTCGCGAGAGGACGCCGCCATCTACGACAAGGAGGCGACGCGAGTACTGGTTCATGAGAGCGCGCGGGCCCAACTGCGCGGCTTGGAGTTGGCCCATATGGTTGGGAGGCGGTGCACCCAGCTGGAGCGTAACACTGCCTCCCTTCAGAAGTTGGCGGACGAGATGGAGGAGGCCCGAAAACTTGCTCATTAGGACGCGGATCTCCAGAGGAAGCGGGCCGGCGCGGCAGAGGAGACCCTCACGCAATACTTGGGAGGGGTGGTACGTGCTTACTCCCAACCACTGCTCCTCGCGAATCCGCCTTACGACTCCCTTTCCTTTTCTCAGGACGTGGCGACGGCAGGTCGGATGGGCGCCGAGATCGCCGCCCTTAGTCAGGACAAGTCGGCGCTGGAGGCGCGGGTACGCGAGCTAGAGGCCGCCACCGCTGCCCCTCCGCCAGATAATAGGGGCTGCCCGCTCGAACACCACTCTGACTATGAGTTGGAGGTGCTGATGCAGAAGAACGCCGCCAGTGCCGCGAAGTACACGATGCAGATGTTGCGACGCGCGGATCTCCTCAAGAGCGAGGCAGCGGAACTCTCGGCGGGCGACGTGGTGCCGGCGCTGTTCCTTCCCGTGCCGGACCCCGGGGATAAGTCCTTCCAGCCCATCTAGGACTTCCCGCGCCGGATCTCGCGTCGCCCCCGCTTCTTGGACATTTGCTTATCAGGTGTACACACCGTGTGCTTTTAGTTGTCTGCGATGTAAGCGCGAGCCGCGCCTAGACTTTGTGATTTTCACCTATTAATGCTCTTATAAATGCTTCCCCACCCGTTATTTACGCATGTCTGCTGTCATTGCGTGATGTAATTCTCCCGTTTTAGCGCTCGCTGTCGTTCACCTTGCGTTATGTCGACGAGGTCGCATGCCCGCCCGGCAGGTCGTCCCACTAGGGGCGACCTGCATCTGCGGCACGGCCTCCGCTGCGGAGGCTACTCGCTGACCGGACGGGGCGAGGCGACTCGTTGCCCGCCCAAGACACCAGGATTCTTGTGGGTTGACCCCTTTGTGACGCGGCCCGCGTCCTCGCCTTCTTTCGGTCGTCAATCTGGGGGCTGGGTGGTTACGTTAGACCCCCCCTTTCGGTTAATCTTCGCGATTCCAATCCATTATTAATATCATTTGAGTAGTTTTCCGGCCCTGCCAGCTAGGTGGGAGCCTGACAGCGTGATTCGCTCGGGGTCATAAACTACTGCCATCGAGTGACTTCCGGCCCCGCCAGCCAGGTGAGAGCCTGGCAGCGGGATCTTCTCGAGGCCAAGGATGACACCGAGTGACTTCCATCCCTGCCAGCTAGGTGAGAGCCTGACAGCGGGATCTGCTCGGGGCCAAGGATGACACCGAGTGACTTCCAGCCCTGCCAGCTAGGTGGGAGCCTGACAGCGGGATCTGCTCGGGGTCCACTGCTAACACCATCAAGTGACTTCCAGCCCTGCCAGCTAGGTGCGAGCCTGACAGCGGGATCTGCTCGAGGCCAAGGATGACACCGAGTGACTTCCAGACCTGCCAGCTAGGTGGGAGCCTGACAGCGGGATCTGCTCGGGGTCCACTGCTAACACCATCGAGTGACTTCCAACCCTGCTAGCTAGGTGCGAGCCTGACAGCGGGATCTGCTCGAGGCCAAGGATGACACCGAGTGACTTCCAGCCCTGCCAGCTAGGTGGGAGCCTGACAACGGGATCTGCTCGGGGTCCACTGCTAACACCATCGAGTGACTTCCAGGCCTGCCAGCTAGGTGCGAGCCTGACATCGGGATCTGCTCGAGGCCAAGGATGACATCGAGTGACTTCCAGCCCTGCCAGCTAGGTGAGAGCCTGACAGCGGGATCTGTTCGGGGTCCACTGCTAACACCATCGAGTGACTTCCAGCCCTGCCAGCTAGGTGCGAGCCTGACAGCGGGATCTGCTCGAGGCCAAGGATGACACCGAGTGACTTCCAGCCCTGCCAGCTAGGTGAGAGCCTGACAGCGGGATCTGCTCGGGATCCACCGCTAACACCATCGAGTGACTTCCAGCCCTGCCAGCTAGGTGCGAGCCTGACAGTGGGATTTGCTCGAGGCCAAGGATGACACCGAGTGACTTCCAGCCCTGCCAGCTAGGTGGGAGCCTGACAGCGGGATCTGCTCGGGGTCCAAACAAATTACATTTTTCTATGCAGACTAGCAATGGCAAATTTGGAGGGTTGAATGAATTCATTATAATCAAAGTATCGCCTACAAGCTTCAGGGAAAAAATCGTTTTAGGTCGTCACCACTCCAGGTGAGACTCAGGGTCTCGCCCTCTGCGTTTTGGAGTCGATATCCCCCCCGACTTCAAGGCTTCCTTTATAATAAGGGGTCCCTCCCAGCTGGGATTGAGCTTCCCTACGGATGCCGACCTCCCTACTGCATCTACCTTCTTCAGCACCAAGTCTCCTTCTACGAACTGCTTGACCCTGATATGCTTGTCAAAGTACTTGGCCATTATTCTTTTCACCTCCTCCTGTCGGATAGTGGAAAGGTCCCTTAGCTCCTCCACCATGTCAAGGGGGAGCCTCAGCTCCTCCTCGTTCTCCGCCTGCCACTCCTCCCGGCCTCCCTTGGCCGCAACGACTCGAGGTGTTTGGACTTCGAATTCCACGGGGAGCACTGCCTCACACCCGTGGGAGAGTTTGAAGGGGGTCTCCCCTGTAGCCATGTTGGGGGTGGTTCTCAGGGCCCAGAGAACTGCGGGGAGCTGCTCCACCCAGCTCCCCCTCAAATTTTCCACCTTTTTCTTGAGGAGGTTGACGATGATCTTATTTGCGGCCTCTACCTGCCCATTGCTCCTGGGGTGATGGACCGAGGCGAACCTGAGGTCGATTCTAAGCTGTTCGCAAAAGCTGGTGAAGTCGGAACTGGCAAACTGGGGCCCGTTGTCCATGACGATGGCCTGGGGCAGCCCATGGTGACAGATGATCTCCCCCCAAACAAAGTTCCTGATCACCTGGGAGGTCACCTTGACCAGCGCCTTCACCTCCATCCACTTTGAGAAGTAGTCAATCATTACTAGGAGGAACCTTCTCTGACCGCTGGCTTGGGGGAATGGTCCAACCAAATATATTCCCCAAATTGCGAAGGGCCATGGGACTGTGATACTTCTGAGCCGCTGGGCCGATTGTAGATGGAGAGGGGCAAACAGCTGGCACTTGTGACATCTTCTTGCGAACTCTGCGGCGTCTCGGCCCAGGGTGGGCCAGAAATATCCTTGCCTGATTATCCTCCCTTCCAGGGTCCGACTCCCGGAGTGACTCCCGCATTCCCCGGAGTGGATCTCCTCCAAGATCCTTCGTACTTCACCCTCGGTCACGCAGTGAGCCAGCATCCCTGAGAGGGTCTTACTGTACAGCTGCCCATCCTGGAGGAGGTAATATGCTGACTTGTGCCTTAGTTTCTTCTTGTCTACCCCCTCTGGGTACTCTCCCGTGGAGAGGAAAACCACAACTGGATCCATCCACAAAGCTTGTTGATCGATTTCCATGAGCTCCCCCTCTTCGATGGAGGGGCGGAACAGGTCGGTGATCGTGCCCCCCACCTGGGGACCATGCTTCGCTAGCTGATCTGCTTGTTCATTCTCTTCCCTGGGCACGTGTCGGATGGTGAAAGTTTGAAAAGTGCCAATGACCCCCTTCACCTTGGCCAAGTACGATCACAGGGTGGGCTCCCTTGCCTCGAACTCCCCGTTGATCTGGGAAGCTACTACCATGGAGTCAGTAAGGACCTCCACATCCGACACCCCCAGCTCCCTGGCCAGGCGTAGCCCCGCTATCACGGCCTCGTACTCGGCCTGGTTGTTGGTAATGGGAAAGTGCACCACCACCGTTTGCTCAATTCGAGTCCCCTGAGGGCTTTCCAGGATCACCCCTACCCCTAGGGAATGCCTTCCCGAGGTGCCATCCACCCTCACCTTCCAAGGAGTCGGGCAGGTGAGTTCTTCTTCCGCCACTTCAACCACGTAGTCGGCCAGGAAGTCGGCCATCGCCTGAGCTTTGATCGAGAGCCGCGGAACGAAGGAGACGTCGAACTCGCTCATCTCTACCGACCACTTAGCCAGCCTGCCTGAATGCTCCACCCCCTCAAAGATATTGCAGAGAGGATGGTCGGTCACCACTCGGATTGAGTGTGCTTGGAAGTAAGGTCGTAGCCTCCGAGCCAAGATGATTAGTGCGAAGGCTAGTTTCTCCAAAATCGGATACCGGAGCTCGGCCTTCCTCAGGACCCGACTCACGTAATAAATAGGGAGTTGCCTCTTCCCCTCTTCACGAACCAAAATCGAGCTCAGGGCCTCCGCCCCGACCCCCAGATATAAGAACAGGTCCTCCCCCTCCTTCGGCCCTTGGAGCAGCGGAGCCTGTGTCAACTGCGCCTTGAGGGCCTAGAACGCCTCCTCGCACTCCTTGGTCCATTCAAACCTCTGGCCACCCCTTAGCGTTTTGAAGAAGGGGGAGCACTTCTCCCCTGCCCGAGAAAGGAAGCGACTCAGCCCTGCTAGCTTCCCTGTCAGTCGTTGGACCTCCTTCGCATTCCGCGGGGACCCCAGCTCCAAGATAGCCCTGACCTTATCTGGATTGGGCTCGACCCCCGCGGGGGTGAGGAGGTGCCCCAAGAACTTTCCCCTGCTGGCCCCGAAGACACATTTCAGGGGATTCAACCGCATCTTGTATTTGCGCAGGGTGGTGAAAGTCTCCTCCAGGTCCCGGAGGTGGGAGTCCACATTTCAACTTTTGATCATGAGGTCATCTACATACACCTCCAAATTCCTCCCATTCTGGTCCTTGAAGACCCTATCCATCATTTTCTGGTAGGTTGCCCCAGCATTCTTCAGCCCGAAGGGCATCATCTTGTAGCATTAGCATCAATCCCCTGTGATGAA
The DNA here is from genome assembly GCA_039583875.1 of Platanthera guangdongensis. Taxonomy (NCBI): domain Eukaryota; kingdom Viridiplantae; phylum Streptophyta; class Magnoliopsida; order Asparagales; family Orchidaceae; genus Platanthera; species Platanthera guangdongensis. Next base: position 143,610,106 of record CM077165.1, read on the forward strand.
CGAGACATCCTTGATGTCTGGGGGGTGCATCCTGATCTGATGATAACCTGAAAAAGCATCTAAAAAACTCATTACAGAATAACCGACGGCTGAGTCAACCAGCGCGTCGATTCGAGGCAAAGGATAACAGTCCTTAGGATAAGCTTTATTAAGTAAGGAAAAATCGATACACATCCTCCATCGGCCGTCTCCTTTTTTAACCATAACCACGTTGGAGACCCAACCAGGGTACTGAATCTCAGACACGAAGCCGGCCTTGAGGAGTTTCGCCACCTCCTCCCTGATGGGCTCCGCCAGCTTGTCCGCAGTAGACCTCTTCTTATGCTGAACGGGGCGTGCTCCCGGGTCCAGGTTGAGGCGGTGGCAAGCCACATCCGCGTCAACCCCCAGCATCTCTGCGGAGTTCCAGGCGAATATGTCCACGTTCTTCTGGATGCACTCCAGCATCCTGCCTTGGTCCTCCGGGGTCAGCCCCCCGCTGACGCGAATCTTCTCCATCCTGCCTCCCCGGGTGAGCACCTCTAGCTCCACCACTTCTTCTGCAGCCTCCAGCCTGGACTGCTCCCCCCATCCTTCAGTGTCCCCCTCCTCCGGAACGGGGACCTTTACCTCCACCTCTTCTCCCACGGCCCTCACTTCGGCCACCTCCTCCAGATCTCCTCCTGCTACCTCCTCTTCCGCACAGTTCCTCACTTCTAGCTCCTCCCCTCCTGCTCCCTGCTCAGCCTCCTCCATCCTTCGCCCCATCTCCTCGGCTCCCTCCTGCCAGGAGATGGTGTTCACCGCGGTGACATAACACTCCTGCGCCACCTTTGGATCCCCCCTGACCCTGACCTGGACCCCCTCAGCATTGAACTTCAGGCATTGATGGAAAGATGAGGGGACGCAGCGGAAGGCGCTGATAAGGGGCCTCCCGAAGATGGCGCTGTAGCTGCTGGGGGGGTCCACAATGACGAACCTGCAGTTCCGCGACTGCCCCCCAAGGTGACATGGAGGCCTACTCCTCCCTCCACTTCCTTCCTCTCTCCTGAGAACCCAAACAAGGGCCCATCCGAGGCCAGCACCCTCTTTGCCTCCACCTTCATCGCGTCGAATGCCTTTTTGAAGACGACATTGACGGAACTCCCGTGTCCACGAGGATATAAGAGACGGTGAAATTCTCGATGGCTGCCTTGATGACCAGCGCATCACAGAACGGATCCTCGTGGTCTGGCATATCGCTCCTGGAGAAGGTGATCCTCTCCTCCGGTGGTGGGGTCTGGGATGTAGAGGCGACGCTCCGCCGGTACATGGTGTGGAGACTTGCCTTGCGGGAAGCCTCGATCCCCACTCCCCCGTTGATCACTCCGATCCCTCCTCGGGTTCCCACATCCACCCGGTCTTCGCAACGATCCTCCTCTGCCCGAGGCAGGACCTCCTCAATCCTCACTTCCTGTCGCCCCTGCTGCTGCTGCTGCTGCTGCTCCCTATTCCTCCTCATCTCGAGGAAATCCGGACAGGTGGCTGTGGCATGCCCCTCTTCTTGATGGAAGTCGCAATAGGGCAGCTCCACCCTGACCTCTCTTCTCCTCCTTCTCCACGCTCCCCTCCTTGCTCCCAAGGCTATGGCCATGGCATCTTATTGATCGGGGAGCCGGGGCCTCTGGCCCTGCCTCCAGCCCGGGGGGTGGAACTGATCTTGCCTCCCCTGGTATTGATCCCTTCCGTAATACCCTCTCTGTGGCCCCTGCCCCTGCCACTCGGGTCTCCATCCTAGTCGTCGTTCGGGCTCCTGACGCCCCCACCTCGGCTGCTGCTGCCCTTGGAGCTGCCTCTACTCCCTCTGCCTGGGCTCTCCTCTCCTCTCCTCCTGTCCTCTCCCTCCCTTCGACTCCTTCTCTTCCTCCGTGGCCCACCTGGCCAGCTTCTTTGCAAACTCCGGGTTCGACGCCTCCCCGTCGACTTCTCTTGCCTCCCTCTCCATCAACTCCTCGTAGGAGAGGGGGGAACTCTCTTCAGCTCCATTCGGAAGAAACCTTGCTGTAGGCCCAGGGTAAAGGCCATCATTAGACTATGGCCCGGCATCTCCTGGACCTGAGTAACTTCCTCCTGAAATCGGTCCACGTAGCTTCCCAACGTCTCGTTCACTCCCTGCTTAATGTGGAACAAAGACTCGGACTCCTTCTTCCTCCTCTTCGAGGTGGTGAATCTCAGCATGAACCCTCGGCGCAGGTCCTCGAAGCAGTAGATGGATCTGGCTGGGAGCTGGTGGAACCACTCCCTTGCCTTCTCCCGGAGGGTGATGACGAAGAGTCGGCATTTGAATCCGTCCGACATCTGACGGATGGAGACCACATCCTCGAACCATTGGACATACTGGACCGGGTCTCCCTTCCCGGTGTAGTAAGACATCTAGGGTTCCCTGAACCCATCTGGGACTGGAGCTGAGGAGACCAGCTCGCTGAAAGGACTGCCTCCCCCCACTGGGCGAGCCGGCGAGTCTCGCGAGCCCAGCTCGCCGAACCGGCCTCGCCCTACCGAGCTGGGGAAGAGCTCGCGCCAGGGGAGCTCGCACCCCCGGCCTTCCTCGGCCACCTCCTTCCCAGCTCGCCGGCCGGGAGCGTCCTCGCCCAATAAGGGGGCGGCTGCGATCTGGGCTGCCGGAGTCGAGCACTCGGCTCGCGCGTCGAGTGCGAATTTGACGAGGCCCAGCACCTCGTACCTGAAGTCTTCCAACATCCCCACCGTTGCGAGAGGCGGGGGGGGCAAGTTCTGCCTGTCAGATCCTTGTACTCCTGTCATTGAACTCGCGGAAGCTTTTCTGCACTGACCACGATCCACGCTCACTGCACCAAAATGTGGAGTTCGGCCCTCGGGGAAGGGGTGGTCTCACGCATACTTCGCTCCTGCAAGAAAAACAACAAAGAGTGCAAGGAGAAACAGACCCAAGGGCTCGGCAGGGAGGTCCCACCACAAACCCGAAGATCTCAGAGCGCTTCCCCTCCTTAGCCAGAAGCCGAGCTAAGGTACCCTCAGAAAACAACTTGAAAACTCGAGTAGGGAGACACTGAAAGCGTGCCTCCTGAGGTACCCCTTGGGTCTTATTTATAGTTTTTTGGAATCTGGACTGCCAATAACTAGAAGAACTGACCTGAAATTACCATGAAGCCCTTGGTTGGGTGTGCCAACAGCCAAGCTCCGCTGTTCCGAACAGCTATGCGCAGTCCAACCTGGTCTGCCAATAGCGTGGCTCCGCTGTTCTGAACAGCTATTTGCACCCATGGGGGCCAGCTTGCCACCAATCCCTTTCCACAGGAGGCGGACGCGACCTGGCTCTAGCGGCTCGCCTATTCTTCTTGGGCGAACGCGAGCCGGACCGCCGCGACCCGCCAGTCCTCTGCCGGGGCAGATAGGCGACCAGGTCGCGTATAGGGGGCGGACTGGCGACCATCGTGACCCTCCGATCAGCTCGCAGGTCGCGGGTTGTCGTGCCCACCGCTAGTACTGGTTCGACGAATGACATTCCCTTCTCTGGCCGACGATTCTCCGAGTGAGCGGGAGGGATAGGAGTCGTCCCGCCCAGCTCGCTCGCCTGAAGTGAGCGGGAGCAGACCAGCCCCTTGCCGTATGTCTGCTTGTCGCTTGGGTGCGGGTCGCGGGGCGGGGTCCGCCCGATACTCCTGGTGGGGCCCGTTCGACGAACACGGGGTTGTACAACAATCATGAGATTTAAGTCCATAAATCTTCCCATCCTTTACACATCTTGAAATATTTGACGCATAGCCATCCGGAAACTTGACATTTTTAAAAAAATTGCAAAACCTTTTTTCTCATCGGAAGAGAGATTATAACATGCTTGAGGTTTTATTATAGTGTTTCCATTTCTAATCAAGTGTAACTCCTTCCTAATGTTAAGGTCTCACAAATCTTCTCGTGCTTTTTTTGTATCTTTGTTTTTTTCCTTCAATGTTCATCAATGTGCCCAACAAATTATCACAAATATTTTTTTCAACATGCATTACATCAACGTTGTGTCGTATCAAAAGCTTATGCCAGTAAGGTACCTCAAAAAAGATGCTTCTATTTACCCAATTTCCTTCTTCACTACTGCGCTTTCTCTTTCGCTTGCTTGGGTGTTTTCCAAATTTATCAAAGTTATGTTCGAGTTTGGTTAAATCTGAAGGAAATTGTGCGCCACTCCACTCCCTTGGTTTTGAACGTGTTTTTGACTTTCCATTGAACAATTTACTCCTTCGATAAGGGTGATCTTCAGGTAGATAATGATGATGTCCCATGTAGCATATCTTACTTCGAATTCTTTTAGAATCTGTATCATGTAAACAAGTTGGGCATGCCCCGTAACCCTTTGTGGTCCACCCAAATAAATTACTAAGAGCTGGAAAATCATTAATTGTCTACATAAGTGCAGCATGCATTTTAAAAGTGTCTTTGCTGTATGTGTCATAAGTCTGAACACCATTCCATAATTCTTTTAATTCTTCTATCAATGGTCTAAGATAAACATCAATATCTTTTCCAGGCGCACGTGGGCCAGGAATTAATAATGACATCATAAGAAACTCATCTTTCATACCTTTGTATAACGACATATTATATGGAATTAGCACAACTGGCCACATACTATAAGAAGTACTCATATTTCCAAATGGATTGAACCCATCAGTAGCCATTCCAAGCCTAACATTACGTGGATCTGCGACAAAACTGGGATAATGTGCATCAAAACTCTTCCATGCAAGTGAATCTACCAGATGACTAAGAGTACCTTCTATCTCTATCTGCTTCTCAGTATGCCACCTCATGTAAGCGGTTGTTTTAGAAGACATATAAAGTCTTTGTAGCCTTGGTGTTAAGGGGAAATGCCACAAAACCTTTTGAGCAATTAATTTTCCTTTCCTTTCGTTATATTTCCAACGTGGTTCTTCACACACAGGACACACATCTTTCTTCTCATTCTCTTTCCAAAATAGTGCACAATCATGTCTGCATGTGTCTATCTTCTTATAGCGCAAACCTAAACCAGAAAGAAGTTTCCTAGCCCAATAAATAGATTTTGGAATTAGATTATCTTCTAGCATCACGTCCTTTAGCAATTCAAGAAGCATGTTAACAGACTTATCTAACATCTTATTCATTACTTTGATATGCATGAGTTTAACAATGAATGCTAACAAAGAGTACTTTCTGCAACCTGGGTATAGTTCACGTCAGACATTACATAATAGACTTGAAAAAGTTCCAGTACTATCTTCGTTAGAATGTTCAGGAAGTTCTGTATCTCCAATCTCGTGTATCAAATCAACTAAATCATCAATGGCTTCAATATCATTGTTTCTTTCCTGACTTTGAAAAGGTCTACTATTGTTAGCATTAGAACTGAACACAAAAGAAGGAGTCCTTTTAGCTTCTCCATGATGTTTCCACTCCTTATAAGTAAAACCCTTTCAAATGCAAGATTATTTTAACTTCAATGAGGCTCTTTGTTTTAGTGTTTCGACATACATTGCATGGGCAAAGAATTTTATCTTCAAAGTAAATAGCATTTTCCCGTTCAAACTCTAGAAATAAATTCACGCCTATAGTATAGGTAGAACTGAATCTATCATGTTCAAAAATCCAGCTTTTATCCATAGCTAACAAAAAAAAGAATGAGATAACACTACCAAAAAACACATATACAATATATATGAAATTTAATATGAAAATTTGGAGAAATTATTTTCAAGCCCAGAGCCAAAAAATGCTAAAGCAAAAAATAAGAATGAGAAATGATGGTTAATCTATGAAAGTCTTGGTTTGACATCATACTAAAATAAAGGTTTTACAGCAAAAAATGCTAAAGCAATAGCCACTAAGAATGGGAAATGATTGCAAGACACATAAGAAAAGTCCCATCCAGAAAGAAAATCATATTGTAAAATCAAAAGAACTGTAGCCAATGAGGAAAACAAACCACTGCATAATAGGTTGTGGTATAATAGTTGGCTAAGAATGGGAACTGAAAACAAACCACTACAAAAAAACTGTATGCTTGGTATGACAAATGTGACAAAAAAAACAAAAAGAGAAGCAAGTGAAATAGAAATTTTATCCAACCAAACAATATTACTGAAGAGATTCATAGCAATAGTAACACACACACTACTAACACAAGATAATATTACTTCTTGCCGAACTGATTGCACACACACTACTAAGCCACTACAAACAAGATGAATACCCCCAAAAAACTACAAGAGCATATTACTTGGAAGAAATGCAAGAAGATAGGGTTTTGATAATAATTTTAGTAGTGAACAAACTACAAAAAAATCAAACCACAACAAGATTCATAGTAATAAACCAAAATACAGCCAAAAAATCATACCCTAAAGAACATGCTGGAACTTCAAAGACAATATTACTTCTAACCCTAAGGGCATCAAGATGAATACCCCCAAAAAACCCAAACATCGTCTGTAGCCAATGAAGAATCTTGTGACCACGAGACAACAACTTCTTGCAGATGCATGAAGAAACAAAGATCAAAATGTTAAGGAAGAAGGAAGAAATGCAAGAAGATATACCAGTCGCGAGAAGGAAGAAATGCTCTCTCTCCCGCTTCGTCCCTCCTCTACTCTCTCTCACGGTTCATTGTAGGAAGAAGCCAGTTGCGAGAAGCCAGTCACGATATTCATCTAAGAAGAAGCCAGTCGCCAAATTCGGAGAAGGAAGAAGCCAGTCGCGAGATTAGGGGTTTCGAGAATGCGCCGAGAGGGGATTGATGAATATAGGGTTTTGATAATAATTTTATTTGAGGGAAATTTCCCTCCAATTATTTCATGCACTTGATCATATATTCCTAATTTTTTGCTCGAACTCAAGAGGCTCGTGTTCGTTTTGAACAAAAAAGAATCTGAGATAGATCGAGCTCGGCTAGTAATCGAGCTCAAGCTAATCGTACTCAACCTCGGGCTCGACTCATAATGGAGCTCGACCTCATGGAACACGAGATCGAGCTCATGGAGTAATCGAGCTTGGGGACATTGGAGTCGAGCTAGGAAAAATAGTGTGCTCGGGAAAAAACACACGTCCGAGTGAAAAGCACATGCTCGGGAGAAAAATGTTCTCTCGGTCCAAAAAATGCTCTCGAACATTAGTGTTGCAATAAAATATGATATATTTACGGTAAAAAAACTTTAATAATAAAATATTAATAATATTAAGGAAAACCTCTTTGTCACAAAAAAAATTAATGATGTGGTTACAATTGACACATATTGTGAGAAATTATTTACTATTTGTAACGTAACATTAGTGTTGTTACAAATACTTATATTTATAGTAACAAATAAATTATTATTGTAACAAAATATAAAATATTCGTTACAAAAAATTACTTTTTGGTAACAACAAAAAAATTTTGTTACTAAATATATGTATTAGTAACAAACTGGGTTTCTGTTATATTTCAGTCCTTACAATAGGTGCAGTTTGTTGTAATGTACCTCAGTGACAAATTTATCACATACCTCAGGAACAAAGTGCCCTACACACAGATTCAGATCTACTGAATTCTACAAGAAGTTAATACAGATTGTTTAAGAAAAACAAAATAACTGACTCAGAGAAGTATCTCTGAGTCAACTTTGCTGGACTGAGCAGATATCAGTCCAGCCCTCTTGCTGTAGAAGAAATCAGTCTTCTTTTACAGCTTATACTTTTCTGCTGCACAGATAAACAACTACCAATATGCTGGAGAGATGAATCAGCAACACTGATCTGATGAGAACAAACTTGCTGAACTTTGAAGTGCTTCAGCTATCTTTCTCTACCTTCAGGATAACTTGGCTAGACTTTTTCTTTCAAGCTTGATGGGAAGAAAAATGTCCTGCCGCCTCTTTCAAATTCCCTTTCATAATTTTCTGCGTTTGATCCTTGTGTATTCGTTAACTCTAATTCCTTTTCAGTTTCCTTTTTATATGCATTGATTTGAATTAATGGCACAATAGAATATGGGCCCACCAAGGATTGGTGAGCGCTATCTCCATAAGAAAGAGACAAAACATCTTTCAACGCAACAACAACTTTCCCGTAACGACTTCCTGCAATTTTGACTTTGATGACATAAGTAGTGGTCATCAACATCTGGACTAAGAAAATTTTCCAGAATTCTATCAAGTGTTGAGTGATGTTAAGACAAGCAATGCCATCAGCCTTGGCTCTCAGCGCTTCTGGACTTATAAATTTCCCTGGCTTTGTCTCAGCTGTTTTGTCTCAGCGGTCTCAACGGTTTTTCATTATTAGCTGAGACATGCCTTTGTCTCAGCTCTTTCTTCTTTTTAGATGAAACAAGTTTCTGTCTATGCGGTATCTTCACAGCTGTCTCAACGGTTCTTGCTTTTAACTGTCTCAACACATTCTTCTTCATTAGAAACGTTGAGTGAACCTGCTTCACTCAACGCTTCTTGACTTAGAAAAAATCCAGCTAGTTTTGTCTCGGCTATTTACCTCTTAACTGTCTCAGCTCTTCTTGCTTTATTAGAGGCATTGAGTGAATCTGCTTCACTCATCGCTTCTGGACTTAGAGAAATCCAGCCAGTTTTGTCTCTGCTGTCTCAGCGGTCTCAACGCTATCTTTTCAGCTATCTCAGCTGTCTTGGCAGTCTCAACGCTATCTTCTTAGTTGTCTTAGTATTCTCAACGATATCTTCTCAGCTGTCTCAGCTGTCTCAGCGATCTCAATGCCTTCTTCTCAGCGGTCTCAACGCTTTTGCCTTAGACAGATTTTCTGGCTTTAGCTGCATTCGACGATCTGTGGGCTGAGCTCGACGAACTTCAAGCTGAGCTCGACGAAAGTTGAAACCTGAACTCTTGTGCTTATCCCACTGAATGTTGAGTTGAGCTCGACGACTAGCATGCTGAGCTTGACAAACTTCGAGCTGAGCTCGACAAAATTTGATTTTACTACCAAACTCATTTTCTTCACTTGTCCAATCATGGACTACCTGCATGTATGAACTAAAGAATACATTAAATACATTATGCTCCTTAGCATGATTGGTTATGCCTCTTCAAATCCTAAGGGACATTATACGACACAATTCCCAACAATATCCCCCTATTTGAAGAAGGCAGAACACACATCCATCCTAAGGTGCAATAATACAAGAAATATTATGATATGTCAAAGAAACATTATCATGACAACTAGCCATCCCAGAACAGGAAAACTCCCCCTAGATGAGATGTCTTAACATTTTGATTGACTGATCAATGGTACAGGTTAATTAACAATTATCTACATTGTGATGGTATGATTAACAACACAAGCTTTATTAATCATTAACAAGGTAAACATTATGATCAGGATGAACTTAATCATTAACTTAGCCAAACACTAGCAACATACATGTGATTACAGGATTTTTATGAACGAATATCATATTTATCAATCACTGATATACACAGAGAGTTGCATTATCAATTTATCACCTCAATATGGACATGGCCAAAACATATTAATTTCATTGATAAAGATTTGAAATTTTTGCACTGTTGATGATCATTACAAGACATAAATCAGACAGAATAAAAGAAACTTAAGTCTTGCAGTCTTTTATCAGTTAGTCTTTGAAGAACTTTCACCAGCATCCTTGGTTGCAGCAGTCTTCTTCAAATTATCAGTTTTGTTCTTCAGCCACTTGAAGTAAAGGAATGACTTTGGAATATATCTGGAAGGTATTTTCTTGGGGTTTCTCTTCCTTACTAGATTCTCCTTAAACACTCTTTCCCTTAGGGAATTTCTTTCCAAATGTTTTATCCATTCCTTAGAAGGATATACACTATCAATATTTTTCATAATTTGTCTATGGCTTACCCAAGCATTGATAATGTGGCATCACTAAGCTGTTCATAGCCTGGATCATCTCTGTTCTCAGCTCTCCTCTTTGCCATGAACTCTTCAGCCATTTGAGTTCCTTCCCTCTTTCTTCTGGCAGCGAGCTGTGCATCCTATGCAATTCTAGTTTGTGCTGGGAAGTCTAAGTCCTCTGGCCTTTTTCTATCCAGGAGGGGCAGGTGTAGTGCCACCCTGGTTCCTTGAATTACATTGAAGGATTGATCTTCAATGAGTGCTGTTGCCTTAGCATGGATACTCTCCCCATTTCTGCCTTCTTTAGATATGGACTTTTGCAGTAAGGTGGTGTTGGCTTCATTCATGCTTGATATAGATTTGTGTATTCTTTTATTATCAGCAAGCAGCTCATCTTTTAGGAGTAGTGCCTCCTTCACTGATTGGAAGGTAATATTGGTGACATGCTGATTTACATGATCTGCTGCACCCTTGATCACCTCATTAGTTACACTGATATAATTCTTGACATATCCTATGTTAGCTGTAGTGAGTTTTTGGCTTGTGTCCAAAGATTCCATGAGGGTGGTCAGCTTGAGTCCAGCAGTTCCAGCCTTGTCAAACCAGGTGGTCACCTATTTGTTTAAGTATGATATTTCTTCTTTAGTTTCGTTTACTTTAGCTGACAATTCATCCCTCAGTTTGGCAACTGATAGATCAACATACTCCTTGAGGGTTGTGGTCTGAGCATCCATGAGTGTTTTAATTTGATTTAGAAATTCCTCATTGGAGATGAGGGTAGATAAAGTATGGCTCATAGGAGGAGGTACAACATTCTGGGAAGGGATCTGAGAAGGCTCCCCCTCAACTACAACACCTATAGAAGGAAACATTTCCTTAGTTAAAGATGTTTTGACATTATTAATTAAGGGGGAATGAGTTTTATCTGTCGTGGATGTAGAATCAACTATTCTATTGACAACTTGATCCAAGTCTGTCAACTCCATTTGATCATGCTCCCACTCAGACTGAGCATCCTTATCTGGGCTTGACTTTTTAAGATAAGTATCTAAAGACTCAGGAGGCTCCCTGTTATCTTCTACAGTAGGGATGTCTTCACTTGCTGCAATACCATCAGTATCACCCATGTCTACCTCATTTTTTGCAGTAACCTCTTCTTCAGTAGCTTTCTTTGACACTTGTCCTGACCTTGGGTTGGCATGGATTTTATCAACATGCACAGTAGCATCCTGGAGTTGAATGTTTGTATAGGATTTACTGAGAGGTAAGTCAACCTGCAGACCAGCATCAACTGGAGAGGATGATCCAAGATCAGGTTCAGAGTTGGAAGTTATTTCTTCCTCAATAGGTTTCTTCCTTATATCCTTAGAGGATTCCTTTATTCCTGAGGGTTGGCTCATTGGTAGGACTCTAGTGAATCTATCCAGAGTCTTTATGTCCATTCTTTTTTAGGTAGTGAATCTTCACCCCATGTTCCTGTGTGAAAGTGTCAGGATAGGTGTTCAATAGGTATAAGGAAATAATTCCGCACAGGTTTGGAGAGGATATGTAGTCTACTATTCTCTGATAGATGAGAGAAGACCATGAGGTCTTTCTGTTCAGGATAATTCTGGTCATAACTTCAAACATGAACCTAGAGATGGTGTCATGTGATCCAGGTTTGCAGATAAGGGCTTTCCCTACAATGTCTGCTAGCAGTTTTCCTCTTTGATTGAAGAATTTTCTTTTCAGAGACCCAGATTTGGCCTCATTGTATCCACACCATGTGAGAGCACTGTATCTATCCGTGTCGGCGAGCTCATCTTCCTCGATAGGGTTGACTGAGGGTATATGGAGGGCCTTTCCTAGTCTCATAGGGTTTAACTTTATTTTGATATCGTCAATATTAGACCTAAGAGAGTTTTGAGAAGGGGACATTTTGATGTTTGAGAAGAATTCTACTACCTATTTTCTAAGAATGGTGGAGGGTTCAGAAAGGGTATATTCCAAGCATGTGACCTCAATCATCCTTAATATGGCTTTAATCTCAGGAGAGGCATGATTGAATCCATACCTTATAATTTCGTATCCATCTTGAAGCTCCTGAATGACATTTGGCACCATCGAAACTGTGCAGCGAGACGCTGAGAAGGTTTCGGTCTCGACGGTTAGGGTTAAGGCTTTGGAGAGTGATGTGGCTTTTCGTTTCTTGTCGCCTTTATATATTTAATGAAAAGATTTAATTAATTTAATTAAAATTTTCATTTGACTATTAAGTTACATATTTTTGACTTGACGGATTGCTCGACGAATCCTGTTACGATACAGGGCACTTAGAGGTTTTATTATATCTCTCAGCTTTTCTTCTATTTGTTCCATGCATGTTTAATTTGTGGTTTCCCTTTCCGATTGATTGTATATTTTACTTGACTTGGTAAAAATTTTATCAAGTTAAATAGAAGGGGACCTAACATGTCAATGAGCCAGTTCTATTGGCACCCAATTTGTGCATTATTTTGTCCTAAAGCTTGTTAATAAGTTAATTGAAATTTTTGAGTAAAGCCTACAAAAATTAACAGTGAGAATAATTGAATCACTGTTTTTCTATTTGATGTGCTAGATTAGATTCATCTTGAGCACAACTAACATAACTTAACAAATGACAAACTTAATCTCTATATAAGAGGGAGAAACATACCTTAAGTCTTGCTTCCTCTAGCTTTTGAGGATTACTTACTTGACAGCCTCAACCTTAATTTGTTGCTTTTTCTGGAGCATATTCCAAGAGCAACTATCCCGTCCCAGTCATTTGCCTGGAACACCCATTGTCCAAATACCAAGTGCTAATTTGACAGGTACTTGGACTATCTTGCAAAACAGAATTCATTTACCCTTAGACACCCAATGATAATTGGGTCCTAGGTTCTTGTTAGCATAATAAAACATCTGCCCCACTCTCTGCCTGGGCTGAGCACCTTTCTATCCACTAGTCACATTCAAGTTATGCCAACAATCAATGGCAAAGTGACCCACTTTTCCACAGCACCAACATTTATGAATGTTGTATCTTCTCTTTAGGACAACACAAAATTGTTGTCCATGAGAGATGTTAGCAACACCAGACTTTGCTGGATGAGCATTGCATGATGCTGCCCACTTCTTCCTGAGTGAAGGTGCCAAGGAACTGAATACAACTGGTATAAAATGGGCCTGATGTATTTTTGGAGCCTGTTATCTAGTGGACATTCTCATTTCCTTAGATAAAGGATACTTGGATCCAATCTAAAGAACTTCTCCTAAACTTTGTGGCTAGAGTGGACAATGTCACTCTTTCTTGGATCATGTGCCTTCACCCTACTGGTGGAGCACACATTTGATTGATCCTTCTGGAATGGTGCAAGCTTGACAGTTTTAGAAGGTGTATTTGCCTTTAGAAACACTGTCCTCTTATCAGGAAATTCAGATTTGAAATGATGATTAATGTGGTTAATACCCAGCTTCTCAGGGACTTGGCAAGTTGCAGCTTTTGGCAACTAATCCTGTGACTGAGAAGGGTTAATCACAATCCCCAATTTCTCTATGAACGTTTGCTCTAGATATCTAATGTGCTTCTTCTTTTCTTCTAGAAGCATGGTCTGACACTCAAGACTTTTCTTGAGTTCAGACACCTCATGACTTTTCTTATAAAACTCAATAGACTTATTATTATAAAGAGTTTTATAAGGCTTTAGGACCTCTATTTCCTTGGCTTGCCTTTTAGCAAGTATTCTGCTCTTCTTTAGAGCAATTAGGAGTAGTCCAAACTTGTCAATCAATTGATTGACATCAGTCAAAGATTCATAGCAATCTTCATCACAGGATGAAGATGCACCAGTATCTGGACTGGATTCATAGTCAGAGAAAGATGCAGAATTGGAGAGAGATTGTACCTTAATTGATTTTGATTCTTACTTACTTCTTTCTTCTGCAGACATTGCCATCAACCCATGACATCCATAGTTTTCTTCATCCTCCTCATTATCACTGTCTGAGTGTGACATAGGGGCCCTGATTCCTATCCTGCCAGTAGGATATTCTTCCTCTTCTCCTGGATTGCAACAACAGATATCAGCTCTAAATAGGCTTCTTCCTCTTTATCTACAGAATCTGAGGATGAAGAATCTATCCAGCTTCTCTCCTTCTTAGCCACAAAGGACTTTTCCTTCTTCTTGCCCTTATGGTGATGGTGATGCTTTTTCTTCTTCTTCTCATCTTCTTCTTTTCTTTTGACTGGGCATTTAACAATGACATGCCCAACCTTGCTATAACAATAATAGATGACATTAGAAGAAATCTGTTTACTAGTTTTAGGGACATACTTGTCATCCTTGGATGACTTCATGTGATGTGAGGATGAAGATGCCCCGCTCCTCCAGTCCTTCTTCTTTATGAGCTTCTGAAATTGCCTAGAGAAGGCAACTAGATCTTTATCAGACATGTGGTTGTCTGATGAACTTGGCTCAATATCTTCTGAGCTAGATTTATCTTCCTTCCTTGGTGGTGAGGGAGTCTTTCTTCTACTTCTTCTTGGGGCTTTTGCCGTGAATGCCACAGACTTGTCCTTGGACTTGAATTGGCTGCTCTTCTCCTCTTCCTGTCTAGTTGCCAGCTACATTTCATAGGACTGCAGCTTTCCAAAGAGTGTTGGTGGAGGAGTGTCTGCTAGCTTAGCCATTTTCCTAATGACACAGATCTTGATGTCCCAATCTCTAGTGAGAGATCTAAGGAACTTGTCATTCAGCTCATAGTTGCTGAAGACCCTACCATAAGTCCTTAATTCATTGATTGTCCTAAAGGATCTTTCAAAACAATCATCAACTTTTTCAGACTTGCTTTTCCTAAAGGCCTCATACTCTTGATTGAGCATGGACTTTCTATCATCTCTAACTTTGTCAAAGCCTTCCATGTAGACATAAGGGTGTCCCACAATTCCTTGAAGGTCTTGCAGTGTACAAGATTTTGGAAGGTTGAGTCATCAATGACACTAGCTATAATATTTTGTGCCGTTTTGTCCATGGTGGACAAAATCACTTCATCTCTGTCCATTTCTGAATATGCCTTAAGCACTCTTATAGTAGGATCTATGGTGGAAGACTTTGTGGGGATAAAAGGGCCTTCCACTACTGTTACATAGATCCTAGGGTCAGATGCTTCCATGAACAGTCTGACCCTTTGCTTCCAAAGGCCAAATCATTCTTTCCTGCAGATGGGAAACTTCATGGTCCCTAGCTCCTTATAGTTCATTCCATACGCCATAATCTTATCTTATAGCTAACATTGGAGGTATACTCAGATTGTTAAATCCTTTTTGAGTAATGATAACTCTAATTTTGTCCATGTTTTTATATTATTTTTATTTAATAATTAATTAGTTTATAATTATATTTTGTAATTTTATTATTGAATTTTTCTAATTTCTTATTTCAGGGCAATCTGGTCTGCAAATTTCAATTTGGAGTCTATAGGGTTGACCAGGAGACAAAACTGGACAAAAGCAGGAAAATTTCAAATGTACATGCCAAAGTCACGGGCGTGACCGACAAGGTCACGGGCGTGACATACTGGTGTGAAACCGGCGCGTGGAAGAGCTATCTGCCACGTCAATTAAAAGTACACGCCCTCACGTCACGGGCGTGACACTAATCACACGGGCGTGTACACCAGGCGTGACATCCAGTACTTTGTCCAGACTTCCAGCCAACGACAGTTTCTATTTGCACAACAGGTCACGGGCGTGACACATTTGGCACGGGCGTGACTAACCCCGTGACATCCCGGCATGCCGACTTAATGCTACAGTTTCAGGCGCTAGGAGTTTTCTCAAGACACGCCCGTGACTATGGGCGTGACCCCTACAACAACGGCCAGAGTTATTCCCACCGTTTCTGCTTCCTGCCATTTTTCTACAACCGTCAAGACACGCCCTAGGTCACGGGCGTGACCTAGGGGCGTGACCCGCCAATTAACGACTTTTGGCGGTTTAGCGCCAACGTTCAATGGACTTGAAGATGACGGTTCCGAGACCGACACGCCCTAGGTCACGGGCGTGACCTAGGGGCGTGACCGACAAGCAACTTTTTCTATAAATTCCAGACATCTTCAGATGCTCCGGGGGAGATTTTTGGGGGAGCTTAATTCTATTTTCTTTACTGTTTTTCCTGCATTTTCAATTCATAGTGTAACCTTTATTTTCAAGTCGTTCTTTAATTATGTCTTTCTTTATGCTTTCATGTAATTCTCCCATCATGATGAGTAGCTAATTTCCCAATTAGCACTTGATCATGATGAACTTTGGAATGGAATAAAATTCTTATTTTTGTCTCAAATTAGCAAGCATTCTATTTTCTAAACTTTGATTTATCTTTGATTTAAATTTTCTTCGAATTCATAAGTTGCAAATTATGTTTATTCGAGCTTAGATTCGTATCCTAGATTTACCGAGAGGTTGTGGATACGAGTAGACCACTCAAGGATAAAGAGAATTTCTTGCACCCCTCGAGAGAGGAACGCAAAATTCTTCCGCCTTGGAGTCAACTCCATTAGTGAGGTTCACCGCCTAAAGTAAGCTTAGGTCTTTCGACTGGCCGAGAGGTCTTAATCGATCTACCTAAGGTTAGTCGAGTGCGTATTCTCGAGAGAGGCGCTTCGTAGCTTTGGAACCTCCGCGGTCGAAGTTAATAATTTAGATGCTTGTGCTCTTTAATTTTGTGGATTTTATTCTAGCCCAAAGGGATTCCAGATCAAGTGCTAGCCTTTTATTCATCGAATTTCTCCTCTTAATTTAACGTTCGTTTTCGTTTTTCGCAAAACCAATTTTCCGATCGATAAAATAATAGCTCTTCCTTGTGAGTACAAATACTCAACGGTCTCCGAGTTTAAATACGATATTTCCTATACTAAATTTCGATAGGTGCACTTGCCTAGTTGAGAGTTTAGTTTGGATCATTTTCAAAACTTATAAAATCTTCATCAAGTTTTTGGCGCTGTTGCCGGGGACGTTTTTTTTGTTGATATTTTGAAAGCAAGGATCTATTAATTTTATCATTTTCTTTTTTTAAAAAAAATATCAAAATAAAAAAAAAATTTATTTTGTTTTATTTTGGTGTATGACCCGAGGGAATCCGTCGCCTCTTTTTGATTTGGATCCGGAAATCGAGCGAACCCTTCGGCACCGCTTACGATTTCGAGTTCCGAATTTTCCAGATACAGAATCCTTAGGAGACACTCCTAATCCTTCATTGATCCTCTCTCCGTCACCGCCTTCTTCTTCTCATTCTTCATTTAGTTCTTCTTCTCATTCTCCTAGATCTCCTTTTTCTGCTTCTTCCAATATGGGTGAGCCAAATGCGGTTGAACAAAGGACTATGTCCTATTATGCCCGTCCAAACTTGGACGAGACTCAATCTAGTATTGTTCGCCCCGCTATTGCCCCCAATAATTTTGAGTTGAAGCCAAGCATCATCCAAATGGTACAACAATATGTACAATTTGATGAGCTTCAAGATGAAGATCCAAACGCGCATATTTCAAATTTCTTAGAAATATGCGATACTTTTAAAATTAATGGTGTATCCGATGATGCCATTCGGCTAAGGTTATTTCCATTTACATTGCGCACTAAAGCCAAGCAGTGGTTGGGTTCTCTACCGAGAGGATCCATCACAACATGGGCTCAAATGACGGAAAGATTTCTTACGAAATACTTTCCGCCGGCTAAAACGGCTAAATTGCGCAATGATATCACTTATTTCTCCCAACTTGATTCGGAAACGTTATATGATACTTGGGAGCGTTTCAAGGAATTGCTTCGTCGATGTCCTCATCATGCAATTCCGGATTGGTTACAAATCCAAACCTTCTATAATGGCCTAAATTCTCAAACTAGGCAACATATCGATGCCGCCGCCGGTGGAACGCTTAATAACAAAACACCGGCGGCCGCCCAAGAGCTTATAGAATGTATGGCTTTGAATACCTATCAATGGAGTACACCTCGGTCTAAACCACCTAAACCGGCCGAGATGTATGAAATCGATACAGTTTCAAGTTTGTCTCTACAGGTTGAGCAACTGCAAAAACAGATGAACGAGATGTCTGCTTCCTCGTCCAAATCTACCTGTGAGCCCCAATATTGGGAGCCTTCTACTATTGCCGAGCATGTGAATTACATGGGTAATCCGAATCGGCCACCTTATAATCCGGGTAACAATTTTGGCAATACCTATCACCCGGGTATAAGGAATCACCCCAACTTCTCTTGGAGTAATCCGGGGAACGCGGCTCGCCCGCCAAACACAATCCCACCTAGTTATTTTCTGTCACAAGCTCCCAAAGCTCCCAATCTCGAGGAGTTGTTCACCAAATATACGACTACAAATGATGCCAACATCCGGAATCTCACCGGATCTCTTCGAAGTTTGGAGACACAAATTGGGCAAATCGCTAAAATGCTCTCCGATCGTCAACAAGGAGCGCTACCGGGCAATATAGAGCCCAACCCAAAGGAGCATGCCAAATCCATCACCCTACGGAGCGGGAAGGAGGTAACTACTTCTCCAATTTCGGTTGATACAGAGGTAATAATTTCTTCATCTTCTCTTCCGCCTAAGCCTTCTACTTTTAATAAACCAAAAGCTTATCAACCACCTCTTCCCTATCCATCTAGAATGCAAAACGACCGGGTGGATGAACATCACGGTAAATTTTTGGACATGTTTAAACAAATCCAAATAAATCTACCATTTTGTGAAATAATCGCACAAATGCCGAAATATGCCAAGTACCTCAAGGATCTTTTATCCAATAAAAAGAAACTTGAGGATATCTCCACGGTTCAATTGAACGCGGAGTGTTCGGCAGTTTTACTTAATAAATTACCTAAGAAATTACCCGATCCGGGTAGTTTCTCCATTCCCTGTTTGTTTGGTGATTTATTAGTAAAATGTGCGTTAGCCGATCTAGGCGCCTCAATCAATTTAATGCCTTATTCTTTAGTTAAGAAGTTGGGATTAGGAGAACCTAAACCCCACAAGAATGTGCATTCAATTGGCGGATCGGTCTGTCAAGCTCTCTATGGGGATCATAAAGGATGTGCTTGTCAAAGTTGACAAATTTATCTTTCTGGTAGATTTCGTCATCTTTGACATCGAAGAGGACACCGAGGTCCCACTCATTCTCGGTCGCCCTTTTCTTGCCACCTCGCGCGCAATTATAGATGTTAGTAATGGGAAACTTCTCCTTAGAGTAGAAGATGAAGAAGTTACCTTTACTATTGACACGTCTATGAAAAACTCGCTCTCAAATGACGACTCATGTTATTATTTGGAGGCTTCTCCTGAAGAAGACTCTTTTCTTTTTTCTGAAACATATCTATCTTCTATTGATCATGATGTCGATTTAGAACATTTAGAATTAATTGCTCATGAAAATAGTGATAATCTCTCGATCACGCACGCACCTATTTTTGAACTTTTAGAAATCGGTAGTGATCGTTTGAAAACTTCTTATGATGAGCCTCCCACGCTAGAACTAAAGCATGTGCCTGATCATTTAGAGTATTTATTTTTAGCGGAGGATTCAAAACTTCCGGTTATTGTGTCGGCCTACTTGACCGATGAAGAAAAAATTAAATTATCTCATACTTTAAAACTTCATCGCCGCGCAATTGCGTGGAAGATCACGGATTTGAGAGGGATTAATCCCTCCTTTTGCACCCATAAAATTTTTTTAGAAGAACACGCTCACAAAACTATTCAACCTCAACGCCGGCTAAATCCTAACATGAAGGAGGTAGTCAAGGCCGAGGTAATAAAATTATTAGATGCGGGTATCATATATCCAATTTCGGATAGCTCTTGGGTGAGCCCGGTCCAAGTGGTGCCCAAGAAAGGAGGGTTAACTGTAGTGCCTAATGATAAAAATGAGTTAGTTCCTACTCGAACCGTTACCGGATGGCGGGTGTGCATCGATTACCGTAAATTAAATGATGCAACCCGTAAGGATCATTTTCCTTTGCCGTTTATTGACCAAATACTTGAACGGCTATCCGGGCATTCATTTTATTGTTTTCTTGATGGTCTCTCGGGATATTTTCAAATCCCAATCGCGCCTGAGGACCAAGAGAAAACAACCTTCACTTGTCCGTTTGGCACCTTCGCTTATCGAAGGATGCCTTTTGGTTTGTGCAACGCGCCGGCAACCTTCCAAAGGTGTATGCTAGCGATCTTTGACGAATTAGTGGAGGATATCATGGAGGTTTTCATGGACGATTTCTCCGTTTTTGGAGATTCGTTTGATTTATGTTTGGCAAACCTTTCCCGTGTACTCCAAAGATGTGAGGACACGAACCTAGTTTTGAACTGGGAGAAGTGTCATTTTATGGTACGGGAGGGTTTGGTCTTAGGCCATAAAATTTATAGTAAGGGCATAGAGGTAGATAAAGCAAAAATTGAAACTATAGAAAAGCTACCTCCCCCTTCAAATGTTAAGGCCGTTCGTAGTTTTTTGGGGCATGCCGGTTTCTATCGCCGGTTTATTAAAGATTTTTCTAAAATAACTAAGCCCCTTACCCACTTGTTAGAAAAAGACGCGCCGTTCATTTTGACAAAAATTGTTTGCGTGCTTTTTCTCTTATTAAAGAAAATTTGATTAACGCTCCTATCATGATCGCTCCCAGTTGGGAGCTTCCATTTGAGATAATGTGCGACGCTAGTAGTTTTGCCGTTGGTGCGGTGTTAGGACAACACATAAATAAAAACTTTCATCCTATCTATTATGCAAGCAAAACATTAACCGCCGCACAGGAAAATTACACGACCACCGAAAAAGAATTATTAGCCGTAATTTTCACATTTGATAAATTCCGCTCATATCTCACCTTGTCTAAAATTATTGTTTTTACTGATCATTCGGCTTTGAGATATTTACTAGCAAAAACAGATGCAAAGCCGCGATTGATTAGGTGGATCTTACTACTCCAAGAATTTGATTTGGAGATTCGCGACAAGAGAGGAGCGGAGAACTTGGCGGCTGACCATCTTTCGCGGTTGGAGAACCCCAATTCGGGGGAGCTCATGGAGGAGGACATTGACGACACTTTCCCCGAGGAGCGCCTTCTCGCCATTCATAAGGTAATCACCCTCCCCACTCCTTGGTTCGCCGATTTCGCAAATTATCTTGTTGCGAGATTCCTCCCGAATGGTTTTTCTTATCAAGACAAGAAGAAATTCTTTTCTGATTTGAAAAATTATTTTTGGGAGGATCCTTTCCTTTTTCGTGTTTGCGCGGACCAAGTAGTGCGGAGGTGTGTTTCTCATGAGGAAGGCGCGCAAATTTTAAAGCATTGTCATGAGGGACCCGCCGGTGGGCACTATAAAGCTAATCGGACGGCTCGGAAGATACTTGAAGCGGGCTTCTTTTGGCCAAGCATCTTCAAGGATGCTCACGCCCATGTAAGTCGTTGTGAACAATGCCAACGCTCAGGTAATATTTCCCGCCGTGATGAAATGCCATTAAATACTTTTTTAGAAATAGAGGTTTTTGATTTATGGGGGATCGACTTTATTGGACAGCTACCAACATCCTATGGAAACAAATATATTTTGGTAGCGGTCGACTATGTGTCACGGTGGGCGGAAGCGCAAGCCCTTCCCACTAATGACGCCCGAGTCGTGACCCAATTTCTCAAAAAACTATTTTCACGATTTGGAGCACCGCAGACAATAGTTAGTGATAGGGGCACCCACTTTTGTAACGCACAATTCGCTAAGGTTTTGTCTAAATATGGCGTTACACATAGGTTAGCCACCCCCTATCACCCTCAAACAAGTGGCCAGGTAGAAGTAGTTAACCGTGAAATCAAACGAATTTTGGAGAAAACTGTTTCTACTAGTAGGAAGGATTGGTCGGTCAAGCTTGATGATGCTCTTTGGGCTTATCGGACCGCGTACTAGGGGTGCAAGCGGTTCGGTTTGGGTCGGTTTGGACCCAAACCGAAACCGAACCGATGTTTATCGGTTCGGTTCGGTTTTTTGGTTGGTTTGCTCGGTTCGGTTTTCGGTTTTTCAGTTATACTATTTAAAATAATTGTGTACTTAAATATCTCAAGAAAATTTTAAAAAAGATTTGACAATTAAAAAATTAATATCATCAAGCTTTATTTATATACAATAGTTAATAGCTCATATTACATAAAAAACATGATTAATTATTTTTATTGTGAAATCGAGTAATAAATATAAAAAAGATATAAAAAATCATTTCAACAAAATGTTTAATTCGTCTTGATGCATAAAATATGCATCACAAAAATTTATTTTAGTTCAAATGATATTAAAATTATTAAGTTGATATAATTTGTGTACATTATTTAGTTAATAAAAATAGTTAAAAGATCATTATTGGTAATATTTTTACATGCATTATTAGTCGGTGCGGTTCGGTTTTTCAGAGAGGAAAACCAAAACCGAACCGAGTCGTTCGGTTCAGTGTAAAATCAGTTCGGTTTGGGCGGTTTGGGGCGGTTTGGTCGGTTTTCGGTTTTTCATGCACACCCCTACCGCGTACAAGACCGCTATCGGTTGTACGTCGTACCGATTGGTCTATGGGAAAGCATGTCACTTACCGGTTGAGCTTGAGCACCGCGCCTTTTGGGCGCTTAAATTTTTAAATCTAGATG
The DNA here is from genome assembly GCA_039583875.1 of Platanthera guangdongensis. Taxonomy (NCBI): domain Eukaryota; kingdom Viridiplantae; phylum Streptophyta; class Magnoliopsida; order Asparagales; family Orchidaceae; genus Platanthera; species Platanthera guangdongensis. Next base: position 143,632,653 of record CM077165.1, read on the forward strand.
AAAATTTGTCCTCCGAGCTTCGGAAATTCCAAATTAACGAGCTCGATGAGTGGCGCTCCTTAGCCTATGAAAGTAATAAACTTTATAAGGAGTGCACAAAATTTTATCATGATAAAAAAATTAAGCACCCTAAAGATTTCAAACCGGGAGACCAAGTTCTCCTCTATAATTTGCGCCTCCGACTTTTTCCGGGCAAACTCAAGTCCCGATGGTCCGGCCCTTTTATTGTAAAAGAGGTGTGACCCTATGAGACAGTACTTATCTCGCACCCGGAACAAGGCGAATTTAAAGTGAATGAGCACCGGTTGAAGATATTCCTCGCCGGCGATACTACTAATGAGTACCGGGAGGAAATTAACCTCCCGAACCCATAAACGAGTGCCCCGCTTTGGTCGAGCTCAACGACAATAAACAAAGCGCTTGTGGGAGACACCCCATGCTTATCTTTTCTTCTTATTTTTAATTTTATTTAAATTTTTGCAGGTTTGAAGAACATCTTTTTCGCCGTGACGATCAACGGAGTTGAGCGTCAAGTCTACGCGTTTCTTCAAGTCGGTAACTTTTGTTTTATTATCGTTTAGTTGAATCTTAAAAATATATATAAAAAAAAATCAAAAGAAAATTTTTTTTTTCTGCTCGTACACGCCTCTGTCACGGGCGTGACCTATGGGTCACGGGCGTGACCGAGACGTGTTTAGTTCGTCGAGCGAAACCCGAGAGTGGTTTCGTCGAGCGAAGCGTTCCGTTCGTCTTTCGGTACTATCACGGGCGTGCCTATCATTGGTCACGGGCGTGTCTGGCCCGAAACTTCGTTCGACGAAGTGAAGCTGGAAAACTTCACTTCCTGCCCAGTCATGGCCGTGACAGTTAGTGTCACGCCCGTGCCGCTGGCAAGTCACGGTCGTGACTCGCCCAAAACAAAAAAAAAGAAGAAAATTGTTTTTTTTTCTTCTCGTTTCAGATACACGCCCCAGGGTCACGGGCGTGACCCTGGGCCGTGTCATCGAATCCGAGGCGTGACCCCGGGTCAACGCCTCGGATTCCTTTGCGTTATTTTTTTAATGCGACACGCCCTAGGTCACGGGCGTGACCGTGGGCGTGGCCATGAAATCCAATGCCAGCGCATTGGATTCCTGCATCGGACACGCCTTACACGCCCAGAGTCACGGGCGTGACTCTGGGGCGTGACCAGGGAATCCGAGGCAGGAGGCCTCATATCCTCTTTTCTTTTTCTCCCGTGCTTGTCACGCCCCCTGTCACGGGCGTGACAGGGGGGCGTGACTTACCCGAAAACCCTATAAATAGGGCTTTTCCCCTCTTCTTCCTCCACACCATCCAACCCTTCTCTTCTCCCTTGGCTAACCCGAATCCTTCTTTCTTCTCCCTTCTTCCAAAATGCCTCGCCACCACCCTCGCTCCACCGCTTCCTCCTCCGAGCACCCAGCGGATCCCGCCGCAGCGGAAGCCATGCTCCTATTTCAAAACCAAACACAGTAGGAGCGCAGCGAGCGCCTACGAGCCAAACCCCTTGGCGTGTTCCGCATTTTAGATTGGGCGATCCTCGCCACATTTGGAGCTGCGAATTTGGTACGGGGATTTCTATCCACCCCTGGATGGAGTTCCCTCTTCTCTATTTCCGAGCATGCCTTTCTTGAACTCACCGTTGAGTTCTTGGCTTCATTCCAGTTCCGTTGGGCGGCCAATGATGACTTCATCGTCTTTCGCATAGGTGGGACGGTGCATCAGCTCACCATCCGCCAGCTCAATGTCGTCATGGGCTTCTGCTCGGAGGCTTTTTCCCAATCTCCCGCCTATCTCGATTTAATTACTGATTTCCCGACCGATGTCAACCTTCTCGCCTTTTGGGCAGAAATCAGTAGTGACACCGCCCCCTACACCCCAAAGAAATCCAAAGGCAGCCAACTCATTTCTCCCGCCTTACGTATTCTCCACAACCTCCTTACCTTCACTATTTCTGGTCGCGGCGATAGCCACAGGGTGGTGACTCGGGCAGACTTACTATATTTATATAGTATGTTTTACCGGGTCCCCCTCAATCTTGGTTATCTGCTCGCAATTTTCTTTCGGCACCAGGCCGAAAATGCGAGGTTGGGAGCAGTGCATGGCGGGAACTTCATCACTTTCCTCGCGAAGCAGCTCGGCATTTGGGATGCTCTTCCACGCCTCAGTTGCGTCCAGACGCCGCAGGTCATCCAGTTCCAGACCCTTCAGGCCCTCGGCTTAGCGCGGCGACGTGATGGAGAGTTTGAGGCTATTCCCCCCGCAGTCGGTGGTGGAGATCTTGACCTTGATTACGGTGCCAGTCTCAGCGGCACTATTCACTCTCCCCAGATTCCTCCATCACCGCAGGACCCTTCTTCCGAGCCTGGCCCTCAGAGCTATTGGGATCATCAGTTTGCGTCTCTTCACACACGCTTAGATACGATGCAGGCCGATTTTGACGCTCGATTTTTGAGTTTTGACAGTCGATTTACCACGCTAACGACAAATCAAGCCTCCTCCATGACACGTATTGAGCGTGAGTTTTCAGACCTCCGAACGCACTATCAGGAGCCGGGGCAGCATAGCGATGAGGATTAGTCTGCTTTCTTTTTCTTTGGGATTGTAGACCGCCCTATTGCATCTTTTCTTTTTATCATTTTCTTTTCCTTTGTCATGTATCTTTTCTTTTTCGTAAAATAAAAAAAATATGTTTTGCTTCAGCTTTGTCTTCCGGGTACATTTTGGTGCTGCATGACCCGCTTCAGGGAAGTCTCCTATCTTTTCTCTTTATTTATTTATTTATTTTTCATTGGGGACAATGTCTTGTTTAAGTATGGGGGGATATTTCTCAAGCAAAACATACAAAAAAGCATACTAATTTTCTAAAAAAAAAATAATACAAAAAAAAGGATTTTATTTCTTTTGTGCAATTTTGTTTTTGCTTACTTTACAAAATACCAAAAAAATACAAACAAATACAAAAAACATATAGGATTACTTTCAAAATTAGGGAGATCTTTATTTCTCTATTTACTCACATGCAAAATTCTAGGTATTCAACTTTTTCATAAGTTTAGAAAATTTTTGATGCTTTAATTGAATTTTGAATTTTGTAGTAGAACTGTTGGCCATGCTGTGTTTCTAGTTAAGTGCACATGTTAGTAGAATTTGAGTAGAATTAAATATTCAGCATACAATTAGATTTTTCTTTTTCTGAATGCGTATAAATAGTTTATTTTACTTCTACTTGGAAACCGGTAAAATCTAAAAATATTTTAGGTGAGTGTGTAGAAGTTTACTAGAGAGATATTTCGCGGATCAAGAAAGAGGTATTCTTTCTCGATGTCTAGAACTTGCCCTCTAGCTATTCTCAAGACTTTGCATAGGTTAAACTCATTAGCATGAAAAGGATTTAGGCATTTCTTTTGGCTAGTTTGAGCCTTTGCACCCTTACATAACATTTTACCCTTGCTAAGCCAATTTGAGCCTATACCCTTCCTTTTGTTATAGCTCCACCAACACTTTACCAAAGCCTAAAAAGCATCCTAATTATACACCTAAAACCGAGCTTGAAATTATAGATAAAACCAGTTTATGTGTGATTAGGAGCCATTTTATTTTGGTGGCTTTTGAAAAAATATACAAGAGTTGTTCTATTTTTCACTTCTCCTCTAAAAAAAACAAACAAAAAAAAGGAAGAAAAAAAAACCAAAAAAAAGAGGAAGTTGAAAAAATATTCAACATATTGAAAAAAAACAAAGGAATTGGCGGCGTTCTTTTAATTTATTTCTTTTGTGCAAGCTCTCTTTAGGTTTTGGTGTGTCTACCCATCGCATTTATCTTTGTTTTTTTTCAAACCAAAAACCTAAGCCTACATTCCAACCTACTTAAGTCCTACTGATTTGTGCTTATAAGTTAACCTAGTGTCGTGGCGAGAGTGTGAAAGGGCAAGCCTATGGCCATCGACATTGATGGATTTCTTTGAAGGGTATCTCGATCTTCGATTTGTGCAATGTTATCTTAGCAAACACGCTACTTTCTCCCTAAACGTGATTCGAAGATTTATCGTGTTTCCATTCTTGAAGTAAAAATAATAAGTGGAAACACATTTTAGAAAATTAAAAAACTAATTTGTATGCTGAGTAGGTTTTTCTACAATAATAACTACAAGCATAGGCATAAGACTTCGCATTCTACTCCTTATGTTCAATTTTCATTTTTAGCGTTAATATTTTTCTACTCTCCATGAGAAGTTGTTTGCTCGGGACAAGCAAACGAGTAAGTATGGGGGTGTTTGATGGCTCTAATTTTGTCCATGTTTTTATATTATTTTTATTTAATAATTAATTAGTTTATAATTATATTTTGTAATTTTATTATTGAATTTTTCTAATTTCTTATTTCAGGGCAATCTGGTCTGCAAATTTCAATTTGGAGTCTATAGGGTTGACCAGGAGACAAAACTGGACAAAAGCAGGAAAATTTCAAATGTACACGCCAAAGTCACGGGCGTGACCAACAAGGTCACGGGCGTGACATACTGGCGTGAAACCGGCGCGTGGAAGAGCTATCTGCCACGTCAATTAAAAGTACACGCCCTCACGTCACGGGCGTGACACTAATCACACGGGCGTGTACACCAGGCGTGACATCCAGTACTTTGTCCAGGCTTCCAGCCAACGACAGTTTCTATTTGCACAACAGGTCACGGGCATGACACATTTGGCACGGGCGTGACTAACCCCGTGACAGCCCGGCGTGCCGACTTAATGCTGCAGTTTCAGGCGCTGGGAGTTTTCTCAAGACACGCCCACGGTCACGGGCGTGACTATGGGCGTGACCCCTCCAACAATGGCCGGAGTTATTCCCGCCGTTTCTGCTTCCCGCCGTTTTTCTACAACCGTCAAGACACGCCCTAGGTCACGGGCGTGACCTAGGGGCATGACCCACCAATTAATGACTTTTGGCGGTTTAGCGCCAACGTTCAATGGACTTGAAGACGACGGTTCCGAGACCGACACGCCCTAGGTCACGGGCGTGACCTAGGGGCGTGACCGACAAGCAACTTTTTCTATAAATTCTAGACAGCTTCAGACGCTCAGGGGGAGATTTTTGGGGGAGCTTAATTCTATTTTCTTTACTGTTTTTCCTGCATTTTCAATTCATAGTGTAACCTTTATTTTCAAGTCGTTCTTTAATCATGTCTTTCTTTATGCTTTCATGTAATTCTCCCATCATGATGAGTAGCTAATTTCCCAATTAGCACTTGATCATGATGAACTTTGGAATGAAATAAAATTCTTATTTTTGTCTCAAATTAGCAAGCATTCTATTTTCTAAACTTTGATTTATCTTTGATTTAAATTTTCTTCGAATTCATAAGTTGCAAATTATGTTTATTCGAGCTTAGATTTGTATCCTAGATTTACCGAGAGGTTGTGGATACGAGTAGATCACTCAAGGATAAAGAGAATTTCTTGCACCCCTCGAGAGAGGAACGCAAAAGTCTTCCGCCTTGGAGTCAACTCCATTAGTGAGGTTCACCGCCTAAAGCAAGCTTAGGTCTTTCGACTGGCCGAGAGGTCTTAATCGATCTACCTAAGGTTAGTCGAGTGCGTATTCTCGAGAGAGGTGCTTCGTAGCTTTGGAACCTCCGTGGTCGAAGTTAATAATTTAGATGCTTGTGCTCTTTAATTTCGTGGATTTTATTCTAGCCCAAAGGGATTCCAGATCAAGTGCTAGCCTTTTATTCATCGAATTTCTCCTCTTAATTTAACGTTCATTTTCGTTTTTCGCAAAACTAATTTTTCGATCGATAAAATAATAGCTCTTCCTTGTGAGTACAAATACTCAACGGTCCCCGAGTTTAAATACGATATTTCCTATACTAAATTTCGATAGGTGCACTTGCCTAGTTGAGAGTTTAGTTTGGATCATTTTCAAAACTTATAAAATCTTCATCGAGTAACCTCCCTCTGATACCACTTGAAAGTTATTTAATTCAAGGTTAGCTAATCACCTAGAGGGGGGGGGGGTGAATAGGTCTTTGAAGTTTTCTTAATTCTTTTATTGTTTTCAAGTTGTTATAACTAGAGCTTGTCCTTAAAGCCTGCAATAACAAAGAAAAGCAAGCACACACCAAACACAAGGATTTATAGTGGTTCCCAAATTGGGTACATCCACTTTCCCTCCCACCTATCCAACTTATTTGTTGGACTCAGCACAAACTCCTCCACTATGCTCCTTAGAGCTTACAACTCAAGCCCTCAGCCTTACACACAGATTCTTCACAGAATCCAACTCAGAACCATAAGGGTTCCTGCCTCAGAGCACTGCAGGACTCCTACAGCTCAATGATCCACTGATCACCTACCTCAGCCTTATTTCTAAGGCCTACACTCAGGCTCTTCAGCCCTACAGCTTCAGGCACACGACCCTACTCTCAAGTGTTTCAGTACTCCTACAACTCAGTACCCTTTTAGGTACCTATAGCTCAGCCTCCTCTAAGGCCTACAATCTCAGTGACAAACTTGTCACCTAGAGCTCAGTGACTCTTCAGTCACCTACCTTAGGTACAAGGCCCTACACTCAGGCTGGAAGGATAGCCCTACCACAGATCCACACTTGGATCCTACCTCAGAGAGCAACACTCTCCTACCTTAGGCACTTAAGACCTACAACTCAGATCCTCACTTGGATCCTACCTCAGTGCCTCAACAGGGTACCTACCTCAGAGACAAATTTATCACCTACCTCAGGCACAAAGTGCCCTACACACAGATTCAGATATACTGAATCCTACATGAAGTTAATATAGATTTTTTAAGAAAAACAAAAATAACTGACTCAGAGAAGTATCTCTAAGTCAACTTTACTGGAATGAGCAGATATCAGTCCAGCCCTCTTGCTGTAGAATGAATCAGTCTTCTTCTACAGCTCATACTTTTCTACTGTACAGATAAGCAGCTACCAATATGTTGAAGAGATGAATCAGCAACACTGATTTGATGAGAACAAACTTGCTGGACTTTGAAGTGCTTCAACTATCTTTCTCTGCCTTCAGGCTAACTTGGCTAGACTTTTGCTTTCAAGCTTGACGGGAAGAAAAATGTCCAATTGCCTCTTTCAATTTCTCTTTCTATATTTTCTGCGTTTGATCCTTGTGTATTCGTTAACCCTAATCCCTTTACAGTTTCCTTTTTATATGCATTGATTTGAATCAATGACATAATAGAATGTGGGCCCACTAAGGATTGGTGAGCTCCATCTCCATTAGAAAGAGACAAAACATTTTTCGGCACTACTGCAGCTTTCCCGCAACGACTTCCTGTAATTTTGACTTTGATGACGTCAGAAGTGGTAATCAAAATCTAGACTTAGAAAATTTTCCAGAATTCCATCAAGTGTTTAGTGATGTTAAGACACTCAATGCCATCAGCCTTGGCTCTCAGGGCTTCTGGACTTATAAATTTCCTTGGCTTTGTCTCAGCGGTTTTGTCTCAGCGGTCTCAACAGTTTTTCATTTTTAGCTGAGACATGCCTTTGTCTCAGTGCTTTCTTCTTTTAGCTGAGATAAGTTTTTATCTCAGCGGTATCTTCACAGCTATCTCAGCGGTTCTTGCTTTTAACTGTCTCAGTGCTTCCTTCTTCATTAGAAGCATTGAGTGAACCTGTTTCACTCAATGCTTCTAGACTTAGAAAAAATCCAGCTAGTTTTGTCTCAACTGTTTACCTATTAATTGTCTCAGTGCATTCTGCTTTATTAGAGGCGTTGAGTGAATCTGCTTCCATCAACACTTCTTGACTTAGAGAAATCCAGCCAGTTTTGTCTCTGCTGTCTCAGCGATCTCAACGCTATCTTCTCAGCTGTCTCAGCTGTCTCGGCAGTCTCAACGCTATCTTCTCAGCTATCTCAGTTGTCTCAGCAGTATCAATGCTATCTTCTCAGCTATCTCAGCTATCTCAGCGGTCTCAACGCCTTCTTCGCATCGGTCTCAATGCTTTTGCCTTAGACCGATTTTCTAGCTTTAGCTGCGTTCTACAATCTGTGGGCTGAGCTCGACAAACTTCCAGCTGAGCTCGACAAAAGTTAAAACCTAAACTCTTCTACTTATCCCAATGAATGTTGAGTTGAGCTCGACGACTATCATGCTAAGCTCGACGAACTTTGAGCTAAACTCGACGAAATTTAAGTTTACTAGCAAACTCATTTTCTTCACTTGTCCAATCATGGACTACCTGCATGCATGAACTAAGGCACACATCAAATACATTATGCTACTTAGCATGATTGGTGATGCCCCATCAAATCTTGAGGGACATTATATGGCACAATTCCCAACACCTTTCTTATTTGTGATAGTCCTATAAGCTCTTGAAATCTGGCAATTCTGAAATTAGGATCCATTTCTGGGTCATATGTTTGAGAAGGAGGTCTCTCTGGACTGGAAACTTCTTTTGAATACCTTCAGATTTCTATTGATGACTAGTTTGCTTCTTATATTGATGTTTATTGCATTGAGAGTTGTGTTGTTGCATGCTATGGCTGTAAGATGGTCTGGAAGAATGAGAAGATGATGTAGACCTTTGTCCTTAAGCAATACAACAAGCTGATCCAGCTGCAGGAGTAGGAGGACCTCTCCTATGCTATGGAGGAGGAGAGTATCTCCTGCTCTTCTTCCTAGCTTTCATTTCATTCTTAGAATATCTCATCCAGTTAGGAGTATCTGGAGTGAGAGTGTTGTTACGCAAAATGTAGTAAGGAGTATCAGCAGTGGGATTTGGTTTTGGTACAGCCTTTGCTGGAGCCTTTCTCTTGGATTTTCTCTTCTTAAAACTGCATTCATCAGAGTCATCTGACTCATCATTATTATCATCACCATCAAAATCATCTACAAGATCATCATATAAAGCATGAATCTGTTTAAGCACTGCATCAGATAATACAGGAAGAGCTGATAGCCATATGGCTTCAGCCACATATTCTTCTTCAGCCTAAGGCTCTACATCTGGCTCTATTGTTTTTGTATCTATATCTTCAAACATGAGATCATCAAAATTAGGCATAGTGGACTCAGCCCAGCCAAATGTTGGAGGAGAACCAGCCTTTGGCTCTGGAGTATCTATATGCTCTATAATATCTTATATAACTAAAAAACTTGTCCTTATTTGTTCCAATACTTCAGGGCATATAGGTGCAGTATAATAAACTATAACTTTAGAGTAATAATCAAAAAATGGTATATATCTGTGTAAAGTATCAAAAGATTGTAATAAAGAATAGATATTAACTGTGGGATTAAGAATGAAATCACCAATAGTTTTTATTACTACATCAAAAGATTCTTCTTCAAGGTCTGGCATATCAGTGTCATCATCAACTATTTCAATTATTTCTATTACTTCTGGAATTGCTGGAATTTCTACTACTGCTGGAATTTTTGCAGGACCTTCCGGAGCTTCTTCATGGAACACTCCCCCTCCCTGGTTTCAGAGAGTCCTGAACCCAGGCCCCCAGAAAAAGGAGGGACAGAAGAGGAAGAGGAAGAGGCTAGCTTTGAAGTAAGTGCAGAGATGGAAGCAGCAAGTGGGGCAACATGCTCAATTATGAGCTTCTTTAGAGTAGGAGAAATGAATTTAAGAAGATCATTTGCAATGTCATAAAAATTTAGATATAATTGTTCAGGAGTCGAGGAGGTATTGGGGGATTGGTGTCCACAATTTGAACAAATGGAGAAGCCTGAAGGAATGTGATTGGCCCGCGAACAGACTCTTACTGTGGTTGGTTCGGTGAGTCGATCGCCGCGGGCTTGCTAGGGTAGGCAAGTGCACCTATCGCAAGTAGTACTCGATATTCGGGAGAATACCGAGGTCGTATTATTCCCGGGAACGGGTTGATTACCCCTACTCCTCCGAAAACACTATTATTTTACCGAAATAAAAGTTGAGGGTTTTAAGTAAAATAGGAACGAAAATAGATTTTAAGAAAGTAGTCGATGAAGAGATAACTCCCGGTATCGAATTGCGTTAGGATTAAAAATAGATTTGAATAACTAGATATCTAAGGTTTCAATTTAATTAATGCGGAAACTTGGCCGTGGAGGTTCAAAATAATGAGCTCACCTATCTCTAGGAATATCGCTCACCTAGACATTAAGGCTATTCGACCGGGCTCTCGTCCGACGAAGGATTCCCCTTAATGCCCGCAGTACGCTAAGAACCCCACTATTAGGTGGGGAACCCAATCCGGTAGAGTTAGCGCGCCTCCTCTCTCGAGGGTTAGTGCGGAACTCTATCTACCCAGGGGTGATCTGTCCATATGCACGGCCTCTCGGCTAGCTAGCGTATGGATAACAGAAATAGAGCCCACACATCGATATGTGGGTCTACGCGTCGTTAACCCGAGGTAAACCTTAAGTTTTTAATTAAATTGAAAAATTAGACATTTGGTTATTTAAAACATTTTTAGATCCCAAAGTTCTTCGATACCGAGGGCTAAGAGAAATTAGCCACTCATCGGAATGGGGATAGCTTATATGTTTGGTTGTGCGAGCGTCCTAAACTATTCGCTGAAAGGTTATAAAGAAAATAAGAAGAAAAACAAAATAACCTAATTTTAGAAAAGTTATTACAAATAAACACACCCGCACTCATTCAAACATATAACAAAAGGAAGAAATAAAACTAAGTTACACATAAGAGAAAATTGCATAATTGACATTTGCAGGTCCCACTCAAACGAGTGGGGGCGGGAAATAAAAGCTGAAAAGTGCATAATTGAAATTTGCAAGTCTCACTCAAACGAGTGGGGGCGGAAAATTAAAGCTGAAAATTGCAAGTCCTACTCAAACGAGTAGGACTGAAATGAAAGCGAGTCCTACTCAAACGAGTAGGAGAAAATAAATGCGATTACAGGGCTTTCTTAAATATTTACATCAAAATAAAGTCCGACCATTTAACTCCTGACGAGTAGGCGGAAAATCAAATCCAGCCATTTAACTCAAGTGAGTAGGCGGAAAAATAAAGAATGAAAATTACAAGTCCTACTCAAACGAGTAGGACTGAAAATACAGACCGGCCATTTAACTCAAGTGAGTAGGCGGAAAAATAAAAACTACAAACACTTGCTTGAATCAAATCCAGCCAATTAACTCAAATGAGTAGGCGGAAAAGTAAAAATTACACACGCACTCTACTTGAATAAAATCCAGCCAATTAACTCAAGTGAGTAGGCGGAAAAGTAAAAATTACACACGCACTCTACTTGAAAGTAACTACTCACGCACTCAACATAAATAAACACACACACACACACTTGCATAATTTAACTTAGGAGCTGAAAAATATCTCATACACGCACACACTCGTGCTAAAATAATTGCAAAAATCAAAGTTATCGAAAAATTAAATTGACTGCATTTCTACCGCTGGAATGCAGTAGAAATGCATAAAAATGCAAAATAAAAATTGTTTGAGCAAAAAGTTTTCAAATTAAAGTGAGAAAGGCAAGTGCCCGAAAAATTAAAACGTTTACATTTTTATCGTTAGATTTTGATAGAAATGCTTAAAAAGTGAAAATAAAAATTGTTCGAGCGAAAATATTTTTTTGTAAGTACTTAAAATGAAAGTTGATGAAAAATAAAAATAACAATTTATACATTCCTATAGCGTGATAAAATGGTTAAAAAGTGGGAGTATGCTAAAAAGAAGCAATAGTTTTATAGTTAAAACAAAGTAAAAGCTAAGTTAAGAGAAATGAAAACTACCTTTTTAATGTTTTACAAGTTCATAAAAACGCATTTTGAAGCATGAAAATCCTAAGTCTAACCAAATTTAAAGAGTTTGAGAATGAAAACGGCCATAATAATGGGTATAAATTTTGTTATAATTGAAAAGAAATTGAGAACATTTGCGTTTTAAAACATAATTTCTGCAATTTTAAGCTCATACACGCACTCACACATTATGGAAATAAAAATGAAAGTGTATAAGATTGATGAAAAGGAGGCTATTTGGAGAAATTTCAAAGTATGTAAGGATGAAATAATAACGATTTTTATTACAAAAAAGGGTGATTACAAGAGTTCAAACATACAAACTTAAAAAGGAGAGGGAGGGGGAATCCTTACATAGCACTAAAGTAGCTCCAACGGCAGCCCTAATACATCAAAATGGTTCGGATTTTTGGAACCCTGAACTCATACAGCAGCTGCCTTTTTATAGGCAAAAATTTCCAAGTACACGCCCTCCGACACGGGCGTGTCGGGGGGCGTGTCAGCACTATTTTACAGCAGAATTCGGCGATCTGACGGATTTGACGGCGATTTGACTTTCCGGCCGAAAACACGGCGGTCACGCCCCAAGTCACGGGAGTGACAGTGGGCGTGTCGTTCGGCGCTTAAAGGCGATGTTGACTTCGGGATTCGCCGGCGGCAGTTTGTCGGGCGGACACGGGCGTGGCGCACATCGGATACGGGCGTGTCCCTCTTGGGTTCGACGAATGTTGAGCGCGAAACATTGAACTGGCTGGCACGGGGCGTGTCGGGCTGACACGGGCGTGTCGCACATCGGACACGGGCGTGTCCCTCTTGGGTCGACGAACGTCGAGTTGAACTCGTCGAGCGGGATGGACACGGCTTGGTCACGCCCCGTGTTGGATTGACACGGGCGCGTCGAATCATGGAACACGGGCGTGTCAGGCTTTTCTCTTCAAAATTGGCTTCTTTTCGGGATTTTGAGCTGTCACGCCCTGGTCACGGGCGTGACCAATATGTCACGGTCGTGACATGTCATTTTTTTTGCAGATTTTGACATTTTTCTTGACAAATAAAATAAAACAAGTTAGTACAATATTTACAAAAATAAGAGCATTTTATTGAATAAAAACAAGTAAAAATGACAAAAATTAAATAAAACGACTTAAGTAATGTACATAAAAGTAGGTATATTTACAATTCATCAAATACCCCCATACTTAAGCTTTTGCTTTTCCAGAGCAAAAGTTTGAGATGAACTTATAAGGAATAAAAAAACTCTAAGTTTAGCTACCGCTTAATCAATTATAAGAGAGATCTAAATAAATAAACGGGGCATAAGAGTTAAGTCCTAAATTTATGAAAATGATTTAAATAGCGCAAAAGTTTTGGCCAAAAGACTTCTTGATATAATCAAATAGAAAGCAATAATTGTAATGGTTAGATTAACAAGAATAGTTTGGAATTATATGAACTTTTAGCCTATAAGAGTTTTACTGGAAATAATGCAATTTACAAATTATGCTCTCAAAATGATTTTTGAATTAAATCTAGAATCGTGAAATTGGCTAAGGGGGTTGATGTTGGTTTATGAAGAGGGTTTTGATTTTTGAGGCAAGGTAATTTTTTCTCGAACCTCCGTGTTTTTTTTGGATTATTAGGAAAACGAAATCTTATTTTCCTAATATCGATTTTTTTTTCAACTTCATAATAAATTTTAACCCAATGTATATGTGTAGGAGTAATGAATTTTATCCTCTTACTCCATATCATATAATCTTTTTAATCTATTGGGTGCCTATGTTTACGGAATGAATTCTTATTCCCATTGACATAGGATCTTTTAAGGATAATAATTTTATCATGCCAAGTCGGTCATGATAAGGACGGTGAGAAAAGAAAACTAGATTTTTTATTAAAAAAACAATTTTGAGAGCAACCTTAATAAATTGTAAGTTCCAATTTTTCAGAAAGCTAAAAGTAAACATAATTGAATCCTATAATCGTTATTTTCTAACATAATACACGTGCTCCTATCAATGAAAAATTAGAAGTAGTGTCTAAAACGAGTTCGCTATTTTTAACAAAGCATAATAAATTCTTTAAAACTTAACCCCGAATATTTAAATTTTTCAATCAATAATTAACAAACGAATAACAAACAAAAAATTAATAAAATTCACATATAAATAAACTCAAAGCAAAATTTTTGGATAGCAAGAAAATTAAGGATGGTATATTTGATGGAATTGTTTCAAAAGTTTTTTTGTGTTTTTTGTTTCAAAATATTTTTGGTTTTTTTAGAGGTTTTTCATCATCATTTTTAAGTTTGTATGTTTGAACTCTTGTAGTCGATGAAAGTAGTCGATGAAGGGATAACTCCCGGTATCGAATTGCGTTAGGATTAAAAATAGATTTGAATAACTAGATATCTAAGGTTTCAATTTAATTAATGCGGAAACTTGGTCGTGGAGGTTCAAAATAATGAGCTCACCTATCTCTAGGAATATCGCTCACCTAGACATTAAGGCTATTCGACCGGGCTCTCGTCCGACGAAGGATTCCCCTTAATGCCCGCAGTACGCTAAGAACCCCGCTATTGGGTGGGGAACCCAATCCGGTAGAGTTAGCGCGCCTCCTCTCTCGAGGGTTAGTGCGGAACTCTATCTACCCAGGGGTGATCTGTCCATATGCACGGCCTCTCGGCTAGCTAGCGTATGGATAACGAAAATAGAGCCCACACATCGATATGTGGGTCTACGCGTCGTTAACCCGAGGTAAACCTTAAGTTTTTAATTAAATTGAAAAATTAGACATTTGGTTATTTAAAACATTTTTAGATCCCAAAGTTCTTCGATACCGAGGGCTAAGAGAAATTAGCCACTCATCGGAATGGGGATAACTTATATGTTTGGTTGTGCGAGCGTCCTAAACTATTCGCTGAAAGGTTATAAAGAAAATAAGAAGAAAAACAAAATAACCTAATTTTAGAAAAGTTATTACAAATAAACACACCCGCACTCATTCAAACATATAACAAAAGGAAGAAATAAAACTAAGTTACACATAAGAGAAAATTGCATAATTGACATTTGCAGGTCCCACTCAAACGAGTGGGGGCGGGAAATAAAAGCTGAAAAGTGCATAATTGAAATTTGCAAGTCCCACTCAAACGAGTGGGGGCGGAAAATTAAAGCTGAAAATTGCAAGTCCTACTCAAACGATTAGGACTGAAATGAAAGCGAGTCCTACTCAAACGAGTAGGAGAAAATAAATGCGATTACAGGGCTTTCTTAAATATTTACATCAAAATAAAGTCCGACCATTTAACTCCTGGTGAGTAGGCGGAAAATCAAATCCAGCCATTTAACTCAAGTGAGTAGGCGGAAAAATAAAGAATGAAAGTTACAAGTCCTACTCAAACGAGTAGGACTGAAAATACAGACCGACCATTTAACTCAAGTGAGTAGGCGGAAAAATAAAAACTACAAACACTTGCTTGAATCAAATCCAGCCAATTAACTCAAATGAGTAGGCGGAAAAGTAAAAATTACACACGCACTCTACTTGAATAAAATCCAGCCAATTAACTCAAGTGAGTACGCGGAAAAGTAAAAATTACACACGCACTCTACTTGAAAGTAACTACTCACGCACTCGACATAAATAAACACACACACACACACACACTTGCATAATTTAACTTAGGAGCTGAAAAATATCTCATACACGCACACACTCGTGCTAAAATAATTGCAAAAATTAAAGTTATCGAAAAATTAAAATGACTGCATTTCTACCGCTGGAATGCAGTAGAAATGCATAAAAAGGCAAAATAAAAATTGTTTGAGCAAAAAGTTTTCAAATTAAAGTGAGAAAGGCAAGTGCCCGAAAAATTAAAACGTTTACATTTTTACCGTTAGATTTTGATAGAAATGCTTAAAAAGTGAAAATAAAAATTGTTCGAGCGAAAATATTTTTTTGTAAGTACTTAAAATGAAAGTTGATGATAAATAAAAATAACAATTTTTACATTCCTATAGCGTGGTAAAATGGTTAAAAAGTGGGAGTACGCTAAAAAGAAGCAATAGTTTTATAGTTAAAACAAAGTAAAAGCTAAGTTAAGAGGAATGAAAACTACCTTTTTAATGTTTTACAAGTTCATAAAAACGCATTTTGAAGCATGAAAATCCTAAGTCTAACCAAATTTAAAGAGTTTGAGAATGAAAACGGCCATAATAACGGGTATAAATTTTGTTATAATTGAAAAGAAAACGAGAACATTTGCGTTTTAAAACATAATTTATGCAATTTTAAGCTCATACACGCACTCACACATTATGGAAATAAAAATGAAAGTGTATAAGATTGATGAAAATGAGGCTATTTGGAGAAATTTCAAAGTATGTAAGGATGAAATAATAACGATTTTTATTACAAAAAAAGGGTGATTACAAGAGTTCAAACATACAAACTTAAAAATGAGAGGGAGGGGGAATCCTTACATAGCACTAAAGTAGCTCCAACGGCAGCCCTAATACATCAAAATGGTTCGGATTTTTGGAACCCTGAACTCATACAGCAGCTGCCTTTTTATAGGCAAAAATTTCCAAGTACACGCCCTCTGACACGGGCGTGTCGGGGGGCGTGTCAGCACTATTTTACAGCAGAATTCGGCGATCTGACGGATTTGATGGCGATTTGACTTTCCGGCCGAAAACGCGGCGGTCACGCCCCAGGTCACGGGCATGACGGTGGGCGTGTCGTTCGGCGCTTAAAGGCGATGTTGACTTCGGGATTCGCCGGCGGCAGTTTGTCAGGCGGACACGGGCGTGACGCACATCGGACACGGGCGTGTCCCTCTTGGGTTCGACGAACGTTGATCGCGAAACATTGAATTGGCTGGCACGGGGCGTGTCGGGCTGACACGGGTGTGTCGCACATCGGACACGGGCGTGTCCCTCTTGGGTCGACGAACGTCGAGTTGAACTCGTCGAGCGGGATGGACACGGCTTGGTCACGCCCCGTGTTGGATTGACACGGGCGTGTCGAATCATGGAACACGTGCGTGTCAGGCTTTCCTCTTCAAAATTGGCTTCTTTTCGGGATTTTGAGCTGTCACGCCCTGGTCACGGGCGTGACCAATATGTCACGGGCGTGACATGTCATTTTTTTGCAGATTTTGACGTTTTTCCTGACAAATAAAATAAAACAAGTTAGTACAATATTTACAAAAATAGGAGCATTTTATTGAATAAAAACAAGTAGAAATGACAAAAATTAAATAAAATAACTTAAGTAATGTACATAAAAGTAGGTATATTTACAATTCATCAGAATGTCTGAAAGTGGGATGGATGGTAATGTCAGTAGAATATTTGATGGAGGGATATCCTGAGTTGGTGAATGATGTGGAGAGTATGGTGAAGATGAAGATGAAAGAAGTGGTACTTGATGAGTAGAAGTGGTTGAAATATCATCAAGATGCGGTGGAAGAGGTGATTGAGGAGGTGGAGATGGTGTGTAACGTCCCCTGGGCCGTCCGTGGGCCTCAGCCCACTAGTCCTCCGTTAGACCGTTCCCGGGCTGCAGCCCAAGCACCCCAACCCCTCTCCCTCCACATGCGGGTTGTTGGTGGCCACAACCTCCCTTTGATGAGCGAACTCGACAGTTAAGCTGGGTCGTACGGGGACTTCCCAGGAGGTCACCCATCCCAGTGCTACTCTCGCCCAAGCACGCTTAACTATGGAGTTCCTTCACCTATCATCACCAATTGAGCTGCAGCTCAATTGGTGATGAGAGGTGAAGGAACTCCATAGTTAAGCGTGCTTGGGCGAGAGTAGCACTGGGATGGGTGACCTCCGGGGAAGTCCCCGTACGGACCAGCTTAACTGTCGAGTTCGCTCATCAAAGGGAGGCTGTGGCCACCAACAACCCGCCTGTGGATGGAGAGGGGTTGGGGTTCTTGAGCTGCAGCCCGGTAACGGTCAGCTCAATTGGTGATGAGAGGTGAAGGAACTCCATAGTTAAGCGTGCTTGGGTGAGAGTAGCACTGGGATGGGTGACCTCCTGGGAAGTCCCCGTACGGACCAGCTTAACTGTCGAGTTCGCTCTTCAAAGGGAGGCTGTGGCCACCAACAACCCGCATGTGGAGGGAGAGGGGTTGGGGTTCTTGAGCTGCAGCCCGGTAGCGGTCTAACGGAGGCCTAGTGGGCTGAGGCCCACGGACGGCCCAGGGCACTTTTATTGTAACGTCCCCTGGGCCGTCCTTGGGCCTCAGCCCACTAGGCCTCCGTTAGACCATTACCGGGCTGCAGCCCAAGCACCCCAACCCCTCTACCTCCACAGGCAGGTTGTTGGTGGCCACAGCCTCCCTTTGATGAGCGAACTCGACAGTTAAGCTGGGCCGTACGGGGGCTTCCCAGGAGGTCACCCATCCCAGTACTACTCTCGCCCAAGCACGCTTAACTATGGAGTTCTTTCACCTCTCATCACCAATTGAGCTGCAGCTCAATTGGTGATGAGAGTTGAAAGAACTCCATAGTTAAGCGTGCTCGGGCTGGAGTAGTACTGGGATGGGTGACCTCCTGGGAAGTCCCCGTAGTGCGGGCTTGACTATCGAGTTTACCTCATCAAAGGGAGGCTGTGGCCACCAACAACCCGCCTGTGGAGGGAGAGGGGTTGGGGTGCTTGGGCTGCAGCCCAGTAGCGTCGCCTAGAGCGGAGCCGTGACGCTGTCATGTTGGATCGGCTAGGGACCTTACAATAAAACTTTTATTGTAACGTCCCTTGTTGGTGGCCACGGCCTCCCTTTGATGAGCGAACTCGACAGTTAAGCTGGGCCGTACGGGGGCTTCCCAGGAGGTCACCCATCCCAGTACTACTCTCGCCCAAGCACGCTTAACTATGGAGTTCTTTCACCTCTCATCACCAATTGAGCTGCAGCTCAATTGGTGATGAGAGTTGAAAGAACTCCATAGTTAAGCGTGCTCGGGCTGGAGTAGTACTGGGATGGGTGACCTCCTGGGAAGTCCCCGTAGTGCGGGCTTGACTATCGAGTTTACCTCATCAAAGGGAGGCTGTGGCCACCAACAACCCGCCTGTGGAGGGAGAGGGGTTGGGGTGCTTGGGCTGCAGCCCGGTAGGGTCGCCTAGAGCGGAGCCGTGACATCGTCACGTTGGATCGGCTAGGGGCCTTACATGGTGTATCCTCAGAAATATGGATTGGTAATTGTGGTTGAGATGGTGAGTCTGTAATGACTGTGGATGGTTGTTAAAAGTCTGTTGAAAAATTGGAGGTGGAGACAACAGGGAGTGTACTATCTTCATGAATTGAGGGATGTTGTGGAGATGGTTGTTGAATTGTAGTAACATCAACAAGGGCAGTTGATGAAGGAAATATTGAATGATGTTGAGATGAAGGTGGAAGAGAGGGAATATGAGGATCAAGACCTTCTTTAGGGGTTGGTGAAGTGGCTACAGCAGCCCTGGTGTCCTATGAAGCTGACCTGGAATAGGAGCCCCTGGAAGGCTTGGTAATGACCCTTTCTCATCTGCCAAAGAGGGCAGAGGTAAGCTTCTTAGAGGTATTTATAAAAATGGTTTGGGAGACCAGGAGTTCAGGGCACTTGACTTGCAGGAAGATGCCCAGAACTCTTCTGTAACCAACATCTTTCTTGTTTATTTTATTCTTAATTGATTCAAACAGAATCAATCCCCAATTTACTGATTTTTGATTGACTAAGGCACTCATCACCAAGAATTGGTGCCTAGTTGTGTAGTCATGGGATGAATGCTTACCCAAGATGACTTTCCTAACTATATCCGCCAAGAACTTATATTCAGCAAACAGATTTTTCTTTAGTAATTTATTAGGGTTTCCCTGTGAGTGACCCATGATAACTAGCATATCTTCAAACTCATTGCTAGATAATTCAAAATCATCTTCCCCATTTATAAAACCAAAAACTTCTATTAGAATATCGGGGGTAAGAGAAACCTGATGACCAGAAATGGATCCAGTAATGGAGGTTTGGTCTGGAAACGTTACTGTGAATACCCATTCTTTAATTTCCTATACTGGAAGATTGATCCTTGATGTCATGAACTGCCTCAACTGCGGTGCATCAAACAACTGAAGTATGTCTTTGAAAATTTGATCAGAATGATTGAACGAATCGATGTCGATGTAGAAACTTGCATCAAACTTCATGCCTGAAAGTGTCGCCGCTGAAATCGCCATGCCTACAAAAACAAAAGATCAAGTACGCAAGAACTGGAAAGCGCGGGATGGAGTTCGATGAAAACCCTATTATATATTTTCAGAAGATGAAAAGACAAACTCCATCTAACGAAAAAAAAGAAAAGCTTCGAACTCAGTGATGAAAAATTTCATGAAGAAATAAAAGCGTCGATCTCAGTTTGAAGAGGGGGAAAACAGATCGTCGTACTCCGTTCGACGAAATTTTTTTTTGAAACAAAATCGTCGATCTCCGTTCGACGAACAGTTTCACAAAGAAAAATTTGTCAAGCTTCGTTTGACGAACTCTTCACGAAGATTTCATAGATCGTTGATCTTTATTCGATGAACTGTATCCTAATCGTTGAACTCATAACAAAAAAAATTAAATTAAGTCTTCCCCATTTATCATGTCTAGCTGATTTAGGAAAAACAAATGTTTCTTCTCATCTAAAGGTTTAGTGAAGATATCTGCTTTTTGTAAATCAGTAAAGATAAAGACAAAGTTAATTTTATTTTTGTCCACACAATATCTAATAAAATGATGTCTAATTTCTATATGCTTGGTCCTACTATGATGCACTGGATTTTGTGTAATGGAAATTGTACTGGTACTATCACAAAATATAGTTGAATTATTTAGATTGAAACCAAAATCCAGGAGTTGGTTTTGAATCCACAAAATTTGCGAACAACAACTGTTAGCTGCTATATATTCAGCTTCAGTAGTTGAAGTTGACACAGATGTCTGTTTCTTACAAAACCAAGACACAATCCTATCACCAAGAAACTGGCATGTTCCTAATGTGCTTTTGCTATCAAATCTACATCCAACATAGTCAGAATTTAAGAATCCAGTTAAGTCAAATTTTAACTCTGTTGGATACCAGAGTCTTAGATTTGGACAACCTATTATATATCTCAAAATCTTTTTTTAGTAAAATTAGATGAGATTCTTTAGGTTTCACCTGAAACCTAACACAAAGACATGTAGCAAATATTATATCTCGCCTACTAGTTGTGAGGTACAACAAGGACACAACAATAACCCTATAAGTTTTCTAATCAACTAGCTTGCCCTGTTCATCATAATCAATCACAGCATTGAAAGTCATTGGTGTTTTCATAGCTGAGGCATCAGACATCTCAAATCTCTTAATTAGCTCCTTAGCATATTTAGATTGGGAGATGAAAATGCCATCGGGGGATTGCTTCACTTGAAGACCAAGGAAGTAGGAAAGCTCATCCATGCTACTCATTTCAAACTTGGAATGCATCAGGTCAAAAAACCTTTTGCATTGTTTGGAATCAATATAGCCAAAAATGATGTCATATATATATATATATATATTTACTATCAAAATTTTATTTTTATGATGCTTAATAAACAAAGACCTATCTACAATGCCGCTAGTGAACTTATGCTCTAAGATAAAGCTAGCTAGGGTCTCATACTAAGCTCTTGGTGCTTGCTTTAAACCATAGAGAGCTTTATGCAACTTAAAAACAAAAGTGGGATGAGTTGGAGGGATAAAACCTGGTGGTTGATCCACATAGACTTCCTCTTTGAGTTCACCATTAAGAAAAGTACTTTTGACATCCATTGGGTAGACTTTGAATTTCTTGTATGCTACATATGTAAGGAATATTCTGATAGCCTCTAGCCTTGCAACAGGGGCAAAGATCTGGTCATAATCAATTCCTTCCTCTTGTGAATAGTCTTGAGCTACCAGTCTTGCTTTGTTCCTCACAATAGACCCTTGAGCATCCAACTTGTTCCTGAAAACCCATTTAGTTCCAATGACTGGGTAGTCTTTGGGTCTTGAAACTAAATCTCAAACTCTGCATCTCTCAAATTGATTGAGCTACTCTTACATTGCAATAATCCAGTGGAGATCTTGCTCTGTATCTTTTATGGATTGAGATTCAATCTGAGATATGAAGCATGTATGCATCAAATCTTGATTGAGTTGATGCCTTGTTTGCACACCAACTGATATGTCTCCAATCGCTTCAGATATGAGATGATCTCTAAGTGTGACAAAATCAGTAGGAGGTGTTCGTTCATCAATAACTTAGGGAATTAATTCCTCTTGTGGAATTATGTTAGCTATTATTGGTTCAACTGTTCCAACAATTTCGTCTTCACTTTCTTCATTAGTCTGTGGAGAATGATGAGATGTAACCTCTTGGGTGAGGTTTAAGTCATCCAATCTCTCACACAGAAAGGGTACCTGCAATGTATCTATGGTAGAAGAATCCTTCTCCTTGTAAAATATGTTAGCTTCATCAAAAAGAAATATGTATAGATTATTCCATTTTTAAGGTAGATTTATTAAATACTTTATATGCCTTACTGACTTGGGAATATCCAAGAAAAATTCCCTCTGTAGCTTTGGCTTCAAACTTTCTAAGATGTTTCTTGTTATTATTGTGAATGCAACATCTACAACCAAATACTTTAAAATAATCTATTTTAGGCTGCTACCCTTTGAGCAATTCATAAGGAGTCTTACTCTTAAGTTTATGCATTAAACTTCTATTCAGAACATAATTTGTTGTGCTTACAGCCTCTGCCCAAAAGGATAGGGGCAAGTAAGCATCTGCAAGTAATGTCCCTGCAACTTCAATAAGGGTTCTATTTTTCCTTTCTGCTACCCCATTTTGTTGAGGAGTTCTAGCAGTAGATAATCAATGCATGATACCTTCCATCTCACAGAATTATTGTATAAGAAGAGATTCAAATTCAGTACCATGATCACTTCTGATCAATGCAACTGGAGTAGAGTACTCAATCTTTATGCTCCTAAGAAAGTCTGTAAGAACTTTAAAGTTATCTGACTTGGTTCACAAAAAGAACACCTAAGTGAATCTAGAGAAGTCATCTACAATAACTAGAGTGTAAGATTTCCCTCCCAAACTTTGTACAACAATGGGTCCAAAAAGATCCATGTGAAGCAAATACAAAATTCTGGGTGAATCACTATTATTAATTAATTTAAAACTATTTTAGTATGCTTGCATAATTGACAAGCCATGCAAAGACTTTCCTTCTTATAGGGGACAGAAGGCAATCCTCTAACAAGGTTGTCCCTAGATAGTTTAGCAATATTTCTTAAGTTTACGTGTCCCAGTCTTTTATGCCATAAGTCATTAGTATTACTAATCTGATTAAATAAACAAATTTCTGAAATGACAAACATAAAATTTACTACATAAATGTTACCTTGTCTAATTCCTTTTAAAATAATTTTGTTTTTATTAGAAGTAATAATACAATAAGATTGATTTAATGATACCTGATAACTTTCATCACATAATGAGCTTATGGATATCAGGTTATGATTGAGACCACTCACATATGCTACATTCCTGAAGGTGATAGTTCCAACTTTGACATTCTCATATCCTTTTGTTTGACTACAATTGGAGTCTCAAAAGATCACCTTTGGTCCAAGCTTTGACTTTTAATCAGTTAGATTTCTTTTGCTGCCTGTCATATATTTTGAGCATCCACTATCCAGGTACCATTGTTACTCTGTGGTAGGATAGTCCTTCGCCTACATGAAAATAAATTAGGTGTTCTTGACCTAGGTAACCTTGGGTCCTTGATTCTTCTCAAATTTATAACTGGAAATATAAGAAAATTCTGGTTGGTCTTTATATCCTAAGGGGTGGAATCTTATAGGTGGAATTATCCATTTAGTAAAAGAATTATTAAAGGTTTTAGGTTTATTGAAGTTATGAAAAGAATTTAAGTTTCTATTATAGTAAACTGGGTTTGACGAATTGCAGTAAGTTCGTCGATCTGCGTTCGACGAATAGGGATGAGTTCGTCAAACTCCGCTCAGAGAATGAAAGTATTCATTTTCTGTGCCCTAATTTTGTCGATCGCGGTTCGACGAACCATGTTGATTTCGTCGATCGCAGTAAGACGAATAGGTATATCTAAATTCTACGTTCATAGTTCGTCAATCTGATTTCATCGAACCATATACATTTCGTCGATCTTAGTTCGACAAAAAATGTTGAACATTATTTTTATTAAAAATTTTCTTTTTCTTTTTCTTGTGTTGATTTTCTGTGGAATTTCTGTTTCTTTGTTATTAACTTCTACTTTTTCTTTACCTTTGGCAGAAACAAATTTAATGGGGATAGAATATTTTTCTTAAGAAGAGGAGGCTGACTTGATAAAGCTCCCAAGCATAGTTTGTCATTAAGCCTGGCATTGACTGTGCTAGTGATATTCATCAATTTGATGCTTCTCTCATTAAGGGATTCTTTAAATTCTTTAGCCTCATGTAATTTAGTTTTTAAATAAATGATTTGTTCAGAAGCTAAGTATAATTCATCATTTAATTTGATGTTTTCAGAAAACAGATTGTCATATTCAATTTGTTTTTCTCTGAGAAGTTTGATTTCCTTCTCATATTTAATTAAGTCATTGCACAGAAGTTTAAATTCAGTTTTAAATTGATCAGAAGTAAAATCAAAAGGTGTTATTACCCGGTCCTCTTCTGATTCAGATTCTGAATTTTCTGCTTCTGAAACAACAGCTTCTGAGTTATTACAAGAGGCATTGATTGTCATCAAACAGATCTCTCCGGCTCTTGCCCCTTCTTCATCCTCACTATAACTGGATGAAGTTTCTTTTTCTGAGTCACTCCAGGTCTCAGCCACAAATCCTTTCTCCTTCTTCTTCTTGTATTTGTTGGAGGAAGGCTTGCTGGAGTGCTTCTTACATTCTTTCTCCTTTCTCTTGTCCTTCTTTTGATCCTCTGGACATTCTGGTAGAATGTGTCCTGACTTCATGCATCCATAACAAACAATTTCCTTAGTAGGAGTCTTGTAATACTGAAAGAATCCAGTTGTCTACCTAAATCACCTAGAGGGGGGTGAATAGGTGAGTTGTGCGTCTTTTTGCGGAATAAAAGTTTAAAGATCTATGCACACTGTTGGGTACATTGGAAAAAGTGTACCAGATTTGAAGAAGCCTCACCTTACTCAATGATATGCATCAAGGTGTATTTGATATTATTTTGAGTTTATATGTGCAGGTTAAGAAAATGCAAGAATGCAGGAAGAAGTTTCTAAGTCCATGAGTCAACACCAGAAAAGCTGTGTCGACACTTATGCAGGCTTGTGTTGACACTTGAGAAAAGCTGTGTCGACACTTGGAGACAACTATGTCGACACTTGGAAAGGCTGTGTTGACACCAGAAGAAACTATGTCAACACACAGAGGCAGTGTTGACACATAGAGAAAGCTTTGTCGACATCAACTGTGTCGACACATAGAGGCTGTGTCGACACACAGAAGACTTAGTCAACAGAGGCAGTGTCGACACACAGAGGCAGTGTCGACACACAGAAGACTTTGTCTACATCAACTCAGTCGACACACAGGACTTGTGTCGACACATAATAGAGTTTCAACAAAATTAATTTTTGTGAAGAGAAGAAGTGACTGTGTCGACACACAGAACTAGTGTCGACACATTCTACAGAAGCTATATCGAGAAGCAGTGTCTACATCAAGGGAGCTGTGTCGACACCATCAAGGCTTGTGTTGACACTTAGTCTACTTATGTTGACACAAGATGAAGTTCAGTCTCGACATTTTGCTGACAGAGACAGAGTTTCAAGAAGTGACTGGAAGACTTGACAGCTGTCATAACCAACAGGTCTACTGCAACTGTCAGAGCTGTCAGAAGTTTGTTAAAAATCGGATCAGCCGGTTACCATGAAGAAAGTCTATATAAAGACATTATCTAACAACAGAAAGACACGTAACATACAGATGAGAAGAATTATTACACACATAAGATAAATGAAAAACCAGAAGAAGATTTTCAACAGAAGATCTAAGAAGACATTCTGAAGTGGTGATCTACTCAGTTTTGTCAAGAGAGTTAAAAAAAGAATTCAGAAGAATCTTCAGAAGAAGTTGGAGAGAGAGAGCTACATCTAATCAAGTGAAGAAAGGAACTCACATCAACAAGTCTCTCAAGTGCAAAGTTTGAACCAGTCTGCAAAGAAAGATTCAGATTGATTACTGAATTTCAAGAAAGAAGCTGATTGAAGATCAACTTCAAAGGAGATCAACCCTACTGTGTTCAGATTCAATGAGTTTGAAGAAAGCTAAGTTAGGTTGATCTCGATCATCAGATTCTTCCAAGAACTGATCAAGAAACCTTCCATCCTTTCTCTCTCAACCAGGGTGGTGGTTATATTTTAGATTTACATCTATTTGCTATAGGATCTTATTAAGATCTGAGTTGTAAGCCTGATTTATAAAGGCTGAGTTGTAGGAGATAAGTTCTCTGAGTGGTAGGCCTAGTTGAAGGCTGAGGTAGGGATGTGAGCCTGAGTTGTAGGAGATTGTTATCTCTGAGTTGTAGGCCTTGTTGAATGATGAGTTCGGGCAGATTGCCTGAGCTGTAGGAGTGTGGACTCACTCTGAGTTGTAGAAACCTTGTTTGGGTTCTAAGCTGTAAGATCTGAGGATCTGAGGAGAAGGAAAGAAGTTAGGCCGAATCTAGCACACTGCTAGATAGGTGAAGGGGGAAAGTGGATGTACCCAGACCTTGAGAAACCACTATAAATCAGCGTGCACTCTGTGTTTGTGTGTGGTATTGTTAATTCTATGCTGTGATAGCTGTATAAATATCTGTTTTAGTTAATTAACTGAATTACAAGTTCTGCCTTAGAAGAAAAAGGAATTGCACCTATTCACCCCCCGCTAGGTGATTTAAGAACCAATTCTTTCAAGTGGTATCAGAGGGAGGTTACTCAAAGATAGACTTAACAGTTTGAGTAAGATCTATGAGGCAGAATAAATTGCAGAACTAAGTTAAAGAAGATGGGTTTAGGAGAAAACCATAAAGAACTTGGTTCAATGAAGTTGCCCATCTGTAGGAAGGAAATTTTTGGAATATGGAAGGAGAGGGTCAGATAATTTATGGAGGAATCTGATCCTAGAATTTATATAACAGTTCAGGAAGGACCATATGTTCCAATGAAGGTTTCTATTCTTGATGCTAATCAGAGGATTCCTAAGGAATTTTCAGAAATGACAAAGGATGAGATTTTCTTGGCCACAATGGATAAAAGAGCATAGAATATTATAGTGAGTGTCATAGATGATTCAACATTCCAGAATCTGATTCACTGCAAAACTTCCAAGGAAATGTGGGACACATTGGTTGTCTACATGGAGGGTTCTGAAGAGGTTAGGCAAGATAGAAAGTCTATGCTTAATCAAGAGTATGAGAGTTTCAAACAAGCCAAGTCTGATAGTATAACTGAATGTTATAAGAAGTTTTACAAAATTGTAAATGAACTAATGTCCTATGGAAGAATCTTCAGTACTTATGAGTTGAATGACAAATTCCTTAGGTCATTGACTGAGGATTGGGATACAAAGATCTGTGCCATAAGGGAAGTGGCCAGACTGGCAGAGATTTCACCTCCAACACTGTTTGGTAAATTGCTGTCATATGAGATGCAGCTGTTGGCCAGAAAGGAGGAAGAAAAATATACAAAGGTTGACCATAGAGAAAAGTCTGTGACCTTCAAGGTAGAAGCCATAAGGAAGAATAGGAGAATGTCTCCATCTTCTCCTAAGAAAGATGCAGAAGTGAACTCAGAAAATTCTGATAATCCCAGTTCAGACAGCAGTAATTCAGATGAAGACTTTGCTGCTTTCACTAGGCAATTTCAGAGATTCTTAAAGAAGAAGCAGTGGAAATCTAAGCCATCCTCATCTCAGTCCAAGGATGACTATTATCAGAAGAGGAAATCATCCAGGAAGGACATAAGTGGGACAAAGCCTAGCAAGTCATCTACATCAAAGATCATTTGCTATTGCTGCAAGAGACCTGGACATGTTGTGGCTGACTGTCCAGATAAAAAGAAGGAGTCTACTGATAAAAAGAAGTCTCAGCACAAGAGCAATAAGGAGAAATCCTTGGTAGCTAAGAAAGAGAAAAGTTGGACAGATCAATCTACTTCAGAATCTGAATCTGAAGCTGAGGCCTATGTTGGTCTGTTTGCAACAGAAGAAGAGGATGAGTTCCTGCAATTACTGAACTCTATCTATGAGTAAGAAGACCATCAGTGCAAAGGACTGATGGCTATGTTTGAAGAAGACCAGTGCCAGGATCAACCTGGCCCCAATAAGGTAAAAAGTTCATCTGTAGATTCTGATTACTTCACTGGGTCAGAATCAGATGCATCTGCATCAGGAGATGTGGATGGGTCTGAATCTGAAGGAGATATTCATCAGCTTATTGATGAATACAAGGATTTGTTGCAGGCACTTAAGAAAAGCAAAAACCTGGCCAAAAATTAGGCTAAGGAAATTGCAGCTCTTAAGCTGGCTGCATCTGATTCAGATAAGCTGCTGGATTAGAAGATGAATGAGATTGACAGACTGAAAAACATAACTGTTATTCAGATGAGTATAATCACATTCAAAAATGATCAGATTAAAAGTCTGGAAGTCAGACTTCAGAAAGAGAAGAAGATAGTGGCTAGTTTCTCTAAGCCAAAATCTGTCCTACCCCTAATTGATGACTTTGTGTCTCAAAAGGGTAAGACAGGATTAGGCTTTAAGGGAACTGCATGGGCTGCACAGTCCAATAAGAAAGGCAAAGCCCCAGCACAAAACAAGAGATCTGCTGCAAATAATACAGCAGATATTGTACCTAAAAAGAGGAATAATAAATATGAGTGCTGGTGCAGTGGTAAGATAGGCCATTATGCCTTAGACTGTTGGCACAATACCAGTGTCAGGAAGGATAGCAGTCTACCTGTTAGAAGAGCTACAGGAAGATTTGTCAAGTTTCAGGCTAACTTGAACCAAGGACCCAAAAGTTATTTGGGTTCTAAGGTTAAGTAATCTTTGTTGCAGGTGAGTCCAAGTTGCCATGCCCCTATATGGTACTTGGATAGTGGATGTTCTAGGCACATGACTGGAACAAGAGGATTGCTGAAGGACTACTCACCAATACTGAATGGGCCTAAAGTAATTTTTGGTGGTTCTGAAAAAGGAGTCATCAAAGGGTTTGGTAACATCTCTAACAACTCAATCACTATCACTCAAGTGACTTATATGAAGGGTTTGAAACACAACATAATAAGCATTAGCCAGCTGAGTGATCTTGGATATGACATTTCATTTATCAAGAATGAGTGTCATATCAAGAGGTCTAGTGATCAAAAAGTCATATTGACTGGCTATAGAAATAGAAATATGTATTGCCTAAATTTTGAGTATGAGAATAAAAATTCTCTTATCTGTCTTGTGGCAGATGAGAAAGCCTCTCATTGTGTCAAATGGCACAAGAAGCTAGCTCATCTTAATTACAAGACTATTGGCCAACTCTTTAGTAAAGAGTTAGTGAGGAATGATCCTCAGGTTAAGTGTTATAAGAATGGTATATGCTCAGCTTGTCAAAAAGGCAAGCAGACCAGATCCTCCTTTCATAGCCTAGAAACCAAAGACTCAGTGAGGTGCTTATACCTCTTGCATATGGATTTATTTGGTCCTATGCCAGTTCATAGTATAGGTAGGAAGGTCTACACTTTTGTGGTGGTAGATGACTGTTCTAGGTTTTCATGGGTATTCTTCCTGAGGCAGAAATCTGAAACCCCAAATGTCTTCTGCAATTTTGTCAAATAAATTCAGAATGAATTAGATAGTTCAGTGGTCAAAATCAGAAGTGACCATAGAACTGAATTCCAATCTGAGAGTATGACAAGGTTATGTGAAGAATTTGGGATTCATCAGGAATTCTCCTCACCTAGAACACCTCAGCAAAATGGTATTGCTGAAAGAAAGAATATGACATTGATTGAGGCTGGAAGAACACTATTGAGTGACACTACTCTCCCAGAATATTTCTGGGCTGAAGCAGTAAACACTGCATGCCATGTGCTCAATAGGGCTTTCATCACCAAAAGCCACAAAAAGACACCCTATGAGGTTATGAAAGGCAGAAAACCAAACTTATCCTATTTTAGAATCTTTGGTTGCAAATGCTATGTGCTTAATAATGGCAAATCTCACCTAACTAAGTTTGCTGCCAAATCCCAAGATGAGATATTTGTTGGGTACAACAACAATAGTAAGGCTTATTGGGTCTACAATTTGGCTACTCAAGTTGTAGAAGAGTCAGTTCATGTCATATTTGATGAATCTAGACTTATTAACAGTGAGTTGCCTAGTAGTTTTTATAGCTCCTCAGGTATACATCAGAAGATGGACCATCTTATTATCAGAGAAGATCCAACTGCAAAGCAGGATGAGGAAAATGGTAGTTGCTGTCCAGGGGGAGTACAAGACACTCAATAGGAAAATTAAGACCATGAGGTGCAGCATAATGAAGAGATTGAAGAAGGTCAAACTGTTGGTAGATTACCTCCAGCAGTTAGACATCTAAAGGATCATCCTGCACACCAGATCATTGGTGATCCAAGACATGGAGTACAAATAAGGAGCAGGAACTTAAACAGTTCTTTGCTCAAGCTTCTTATCTCAATTGGAACCCAAGAGATTTGAAGAAGCTATTCAAGACCCACACTGGATTGATGCTATGTAGGAGGAGTTAAATCAATTCAGAAGGTGCAAGGTCTGGGAGTTGGTTCAAAAACAAAAGGGCCACAATGTCATAGGGACAAAGTGGATTTATAGAAACAAGCTTGATGAGAGTGGGATCATAGTAAATAATAAGGTAAGATTAGTTTCCAAAGGATACAGGCAGGAAGAGGGCATAGACTTTGATCAGACCTTTGCTCCAGTGGCAAGGTTGGAAGCAATCAGGCTATTCCTAGCCTATGCAGCATATCAAGGCTTCAAAGTCTTCCAAATGGATGTTAAGTCAGCATTCTTAAATGGAGATTTAAAAGTGGAGGTCTATGTAGAACAGCCCTCAGGTTTTGTTGATCCTCTCAAACCTAATTATGTTTATAGACTTAGGAAAGCTTTGTATGGGTCAAAACAAGCTCCAAGGGCTTGGTACGAAATCCTGTCTAATTTTCTCATTGAGAACAAATTCTCAAGGGGAAAATAGATAAAACTCTATTCCTTAGAGAATCCAAAGGAAAGATTATCCTAGTCCAAATATATGTTGATGATATAATATTTGGTTCTACTGAAAATAACCTTTGTAGAAAGTTTGCAAAACTTATGCAAGAGAAATTTAAAATGAGCAGTATGGGAGAACTTAAGTTTTTCTTGGGACTCCAAGTAAGACAGACTGATGATGGTCTGTCCATATCTCAGTCTAAGTTCACCCAGGAGTTAATTAAGAAGTATGGTATGGAATCATCCACTACCATGAGAACTCCAATGGGGACAAGTATGTCTCTAAGCAAAGATGATGCAGGGAAACCTGTAGATGAGACTTTGTATAGAGGAATAGTTGGCTCCATCCTATATCTGACTGCTAGTAGACCAGATATCATGTATGCTACATGTGTCTGTGCTAGTTACCAATCCTGCCCTAAAGAATCCCATTATACTGTTGTCAAAAGTATTTTGAGATATCTTAAGGGCATACCTAATCTAGGCCTTTGGTATCCTAAGAATAGAGATTTTCAACTAATGGGCTATTCAGATGCAGACTTTGCAGGTTGCAAAGTAGATAGGAAAAGCACAACAGGCGTCTGTCAATTTCTAGGAGGAAGACTGGTGTCATGGAGCTGTAAGAGTAGACTAGTGTGGCAATTTCCACAGCTGAGTCTGAGTATGTTGCTGCAGGAAGTTGCTGTGCACAACTGTTGTGGATACAACATCAGTTAGAAGATTATGGTATTTAGGTAAGTAGAACTCCTTTATTATGTGATTCTACTAGTGCTATTTCTATTGCACATAATCCTGCTTCTCAAGTAGAACAAAACATATAGAAATAAGATACCATTTTCTTAGAGATCATGTATAGAAAGAAGATATTTCATTAGAATTTGTTAACACTGATTTATAAATTGCTGACATGTTCACAAAGCCTTTAGATTTAACTAAATTCAATAATTTCAAAATTGAATTAAGTATGTTGAACATAAATTAATTTAACAAATTTGGCTAAGTAAAATGGTGTCGACACAAAAGTTGTCTGTGTCGACACATAGTAGTTAGTGTCGACACTACATGATAGTGGTGTCGATACATATAAAAATAAGGTGTTGACTCTTCAGAGAAGTTGTGTCGACATATCCAGAGGTTGTGTCGACACATAGAATCAACACACAGAGTTCGTCGAGCACAGAATCGACACATATCGTCGAGCGCAGATTCGTCGACCTTAGATTGTCGACCTCACGGGCTTTTCGTCGAACGCGACCAAGAAAAATAGAATTGGTGTCGACATATAGACATCAATACTTTTGTCGAGACATTAGAAGTCAGTGTCGACACATTTCCACTGTGTCGACACATTAAGAGAATTTTGACGCGCCTTTTGACCTTCATCATTTAGAAGGGTATAAATAGGTCAACAACAATTCTGTCGACACACTCTCCATACTTTTAAGACTAAAATCTTGTGTCGACAAACTCTCTCTTCTACATTCAAGATTTCTCTCAACCCCAATGACGTCGAAGCTTGAATATAATGTCAACGAAGGCTATGAGCTGGTTTGCAATGCCTTTGACAATGCGGAACCGGAGATTAAAACTGTAGTAACCCTAGTTGCAGAAAATGGTTTGGAATTTCTAGTATCTGAACCTACAAAGATATGGAAGAAAGAAATACTGGAATTCTATGGCGCAGCTACTTTAGATTCTACTGGACTTAAGATCAAATCGATAGTTCAGGGAGCTCAGGTTAAACTTACTTTGAAAAGCTTGAGGAAAACCCTTCAACTCCCAAGAACTCAAGAAGAAGAAGAAGTACCCTCATCAAAGACTAGGGAAGCACTTCAGTGGTGTGGATTAGAGCCCACCATGAAGATTGGATCGGCAATGAACAGAAAATGGATGAATCTGTAAGGAAAATTCCTTTCAGAAGTGGTTGGAAAGGTCATTCTATGCAAGCCAGGGGGACATGATAGGGTTTCAGCCTATATGTTCAGCCTGATGACCAGGATTATCTTTAGATTGAACACAGATTGGTCTGCAGTAGTCTTTGAAAAGATTAAGGAAGGAATCAAGAAGCCCAATTTGGGAAGAATCATGAGTCTATACTTGGCTGGAACAATTCTAGAAGTAATGGAACAGATTACAGGCTCAAAGATCAACCATATGAGAAGTATGGATATATGGATAATCTCCAGATGGGACAGAGTCTTAACAAAGGAAATGCCTGATGAAGAGAGGCCAGAGATTCCTGAAAAATCTCCTGTATAAGAAATTACAGATGGTGCTTAGGTGCAGGGGGAGCCTCGTCTTGAGGAAGAGCCAACACAATTAGAAAGTGAAATGGCTACTCAAACTATACTTGAGGTAATCCAAGAAATTAATCAATCAACTTTCATTAATAAGGATGAAACACTAATTATGCCTTTGATTGATGCTGACCAGACCACTCAACTAAACAGTCAAGCACAGGATGCTATCATGCAGGATATATCTACAGCTGTTGATGCTCCTGAGTTGGTGGTGCCTCAAGTCCCAACTCAACAAGAGTTTACCCTAGAAGAGTTGTTCCCTGATATAGAGCAAGCTAACATTGAGGGGGAGTATGTTAAGACTGAGGGGGAGGAGCAAGGGACTCAGGGGGAGAAAGCAAGAACTGAGGGGGAGCAAGATAACACTTAGGGGGAGCTACCTAGGACTGAAAAGGAATTGCCTCCTAGTCCTAAGGAAAGAGTTGATATAGCAAGTACTTCAGCTTCTGAAGATGAAGCAGCAATACAAGCTAAGAAGAGAAAGCTGATGGTTTTCAAAAGGAGAAGCCAAAGCTATAAAAAGACATTACAAACTGCTCCACAATCTGCTCCAGCCACAGATTATACCTCTTTGTTGGTATCCTTGCAAGTCAAGTTAGATGAACAAAGGATAGCCATGGAGAAATATATGGATGAGACCCATAAAAAACTGCAATTCTCCTTGGCTCAAGATATCAAATCCATAAGATTTAAAGTAAATCAAAACAAGAAGGAAATGACAGATTGCTTCCACAAAGGTGGCAATGCTGTAGTCTATCTTGCCAAATAACAAGTAGAAATAAAGACTCAAGTTGATGATATAGTTGTTAAGCAAGGCTATGTGCTTAAAAATCTACTAAGAATGAATGACAATCTGACTGAATCACATAATGTGATTGTCACAGAATTAAAGAATACTGCTGCTGCCCAGATTGAGGCAAGGGTTAAAGGCAAGTCAGATTTTGATAAAAAATTCCAGGAAGAATTAGTTGTTGTACAAACAGCTATTAAGACTTCACAAAAGCTAATTTCTGCTCAGCTCCTGAAATTAAAGTCATTCTATAAAGATGGTGTTAATTATCTGGATAAACAAATAAGATTTCAAAAAGATGACCTCAGGGATTATATTGACAGAGAAGTCATAAAGGGGGAGAGGGTGTTAGTCAAAGTAGGCTCAGATCATGCTAAATGGATATCTAATAACATCAGAGCCACCCTTGGATATCCACCCCTATGTGATGATGATAATGTAGCTGAGTCAGGTGTACAACCTGCTTATTTTGAAGGTGCTCAACTTGAAGTTGCTTAGGTTATTTACCCTCCAGCAGATTTTGAGATGATTCAGCAAGAAGTACAGTCAATGTACAGCCCTACAGAGGGTAATAAAAATGTCATCCTTGAGAAGGTAGAGATTTCAGGAGCAGCTTTGAATCAAGAGCAAGAAGCTCAACTGTCAAAGAAAAGATTCAGAGAACAGGCTGAGTTGAAGCCTGATTTTGAGCAGTGGAGTCCTACTTCTAGGAATATTATCTTAACTGCTTGAAAAGCTGTAAAGGACAAGACCCATGATAGGGGAAAATGGTATACTGAGCAAGAATGGCAAAAGCATGAAGCTAGACAGGAAGCCATTCTGCAATATAGAAGAAAGGCAAAAGCTGGGAAGCTACCTCCTAATGCTCAGGAGCCTAGCAAGTATTTCCCGAAGCCTTTTCAGTATTTTGAAAGGCAAAGGATCAGGGCTGAAGAACAAAAGAAGAAAGTTCTGAAGGGCAAGAAGCCAGCTGAAGATACTGATGCTCCAGTACAAGCCAAGATCCAATCAGGCAAAGGAATAGTCATCAAGGAGCCCGAGCAGCCTTAGGATATGTTTACTAGATTTTACAACATTGAAATCTGTAGTGTTAAAAATCTATGAAAACTATTGAGAAACTTTTGAAAGTTTAAACAAAATAATGATTAATGCTCATTATGCTGTGATGATATTTTTATACATGTTTCGTTTATAAGTTACCCTATTATATAATGTTTTTATACATCATAATGTGTGTTTATTATGAATGGTGTATATCATTGACTAAGGGTTATGACTTCTCTAAATAGGAGGAGATTGTTGGGTACATTGGAAAAAGTGTACCATATTTGAAGAAGTCTCACCTTACTCAATGATATGCATCAAGGTGTATTTGATGTTATTTTGAGTTTATATGTGCAGGTTAAGAAAATGCAAGAATACAAGAAAAAGTTTCTAAGTCTATGAGTCGACACCAGAAAAGCTGTGTCGACACTTATGCGGGCTTGTATTGACACCGGAGAAAAGTTGTGTCGACACTTGGAGACAACTGTGTCAACACTTGGAAAGGCTGTGTCGACACTAGAAGAAACTGTGTCAACACACAGAGGCAGTGTCGACACGCAGAGAAAGCTTTGTCGACATCAACTGTGTTGACACACAGAGGCTGTGTCTACACACAGAAGACTTAGTCGACAGAGGCAGTGTCGACACACAGAGGCAGTGTGGACATACACAAGAATTTGTCGACATCAACTCAGTCGACACACAAGACTTGTGTCGACACATAGCAGAGTTTCAACAAAGTTAATTTTTATGAAGAGAAGAAGTTACTGTATCGACACACAGAACTAGTGTCGACACATTCTACAGAAGCTGTGTCGAGAAGCAGTGTATCCACTAAGGGAGCTGTGTCGACACCATCAAGGCTTGTGTCGACACTTAGTCTACTTGTGTCGACACAAGATGAAGTTCAGTCTCGACATTTTGCTGACAGAGATAGAGTTTCAAGAAGTGACTGGAAGACTTGACAACTGCCATAACCAACAGGTCTACTACAACTGTCAGAGCTGTCAGAAGTTTGTTAGAAATCGGATCAGCCGGTTACCATGAATAAAGTCTATATAAAGACATTCTCTAACAACAGAAAGACATGTAACATACAGATGAGAAGAATTATTACACACATAAGATAAACGAAAAACCAGAAGAAGATTTTCAACCGAAGATCTAGGAAGACATTCTGAAGTGGTGATCTACTCAGTTTTGTCAAGAGAGTTAAAAAGAAGAATTCAGAAGAATCTTCAGAAGAAGTTGGAGAGAGAGAGAGCTCCATCTAATCAAGTGAAGAAAGGGACTTACATCAACAAGTCTCTCAAGTGCAAAGTTTGAACCAGTCTGCCAAGAAGGATTCATATTGATTACTAAATTTCAAGAAAGAAGCTGATTGAAGATCAACTTCAAAGGAGATCAACCCTACTGTGTTCAGATTCAAAAAGCGTTGAAGAAAACTAAGTCAGGTCGATCTTTATCATCAGATTCTTCCAAGAATTGATCAAGAAACCTTCCATCCTTTCTCTCTCAACCAGGGTGGTGGTTATACTTTAGATTTACATCTATTTGCTGTAGGATCTTATTAAGATCTGAGTTGTAAGCCTGATTTATAAAGGCTGAGTTGTAGGAGATAAGTTCTCTGAGTGGTAGGCCTAGTTGAAGGCTAAGGTAGGGCTGTGAGCCTGAGTTGTAGGAGATTGTTATCTCTGAGTTGTAGGCCTTGTTGAAGGCTGAGGTAGGGCAGATTGCCTGAGCTGTAGGAGTGTGGACTCACTCTGAGTTGTAGGAACCTTGTTTGAGTTCTGAGCTGTAAGATTTGAGGATCTGAGGAGAAGGAAAGAAGTTAGGCCGAATCTAACACACTGCTAGATAGGCGAAGGGGGAAAGTGGATGTACCCAGACCTTGGGGAACCACTATAAATCAGCGTGCACTCTGTGTTTGTGTGTGGTATTGTTAATTCTGTGCTGTGATAGCTGTAGAAATATCTGTTTTAGTTAATTAGCTGAATTACAAGTTCTTCCTTAGAAGAAAAAGGAATTGCACCTATTCACCCCCCTCTAGGTGATTTAGGAACCAATTCTTTCACACACAAATATCTACCAAGCAATTATAGACGACAATAGATTTATAGTGGTTTGCCAACCTTGGGTACATCCACTTTCCCTCACCGATCTAGCAAAGTACTAGACTCGGCTACTCCAGTATCTCGGATTGAAAACCAATCCTACGTCTCGGAATAGAGTTCCTACAATCTCGATCCACAACACGGATCTACACTCAAAAGATAAAACTTCCTACAACTCTGAGACAAAAAGCTCCTAAACTCGGAGAGAAATCTCCTACAAGAATGAAATTAAGGCTCTATTTGTTTGGGCATTTCGCAACTCCGTTTTAGGCAAATTCCACCGGAAGGAGGGTAAATAAATGAACCTCCGGCGGCGTTTGCTCCGTTTCCACCCGCCCGCCTTGAGAAACGCCCCAAAAAGCTCCGTTTGGAGCTGCCACCTCCCCCCTCCGGTTCGAACTCTCCGTTTTGACCCTCCGGATTGACCCCCCACCGCTAAAACAAATGAAGCCTTAGAGTATAAGAAAATGCAAACAGATTTATTTCACAGATTTGAAAATCTCGGCCAAGGTCATGCTCTTTATCTTTAAGGCTTTCTGAGAAACTATTGAAGAAGATGGCTCGGCAAGAACTGGATCTGGAATGCTTTGACTTCACACAATCAGATAGATGATTAAGTATGAAAAACAATTTTGATCTGTGGGTCTTCTTGATCTGAATCTTCTGGATCAAAAACCCTAGCCGATTATGCGCGATGAAGGTCGGCGACGGCGACTTCCATTTTTAGAGAGAGAGAATGAGATTCAGAAATACTTAGAATAATCATGACATCACTTGTTAGGGTTTGTCGGTTTTTGACAAGACCTTATATAAGATCTTCCATAACGGTTATAATTAACATTAATGACATACATGTGGACCAATCACGTCAAGGCTATTTGAAATTTCCCGTCAAATCTGGACTTAGCAAATTTCCTGAAAAGAATGACTGAAATACTCGAGAGAGTAATTACCTACTCAAGTACTATTCTGATTAATCGAGAGAATAGAGGAAGATTACTCGAGTAAATAACTTAGAGAAAATCCAGAAATGATGAGCAACTACTCGAGTACACAAAGTCTTGCTCGAGTGCTAATATAGTTACTCGAGATGTGGAGTTGAACTACTCGAGTACAAGAAGTACTACTCGAGTCAAAGACTTAGGATAATTTCTGGGAGAAGAATCTGGGTTACTCGAGTAGTTGAACTGGACTACTCGAGAGGACATAAACTACTCGAGTATATGGATATTACTACTCGAGTAATGGACTTAGAAAAATTCTGAGGCATGAAAAACTTATCACTCGAGTATTTAATCTGGACTACTCGAGTAATAGATGGACTACTCGAATACATGAACTTGACTACTCGAGTGAAGAAAAATAACATGAAATCCTGTCTTTTGTAACTCGAGACAAAAGACTAATCTACTCGAGTACTTATATGACTACTCGAGTAAATGACTTAGAAACATTTTTAAAGAGGAAATTCTGTTAACTCGAGAATGAGAGAGGATCTTCGCGAGTAATTGACTTAGCTACTCGAGAGCTATAATTTCACTACTCGAGATCTAATACCCTTACTCGAGTACAAATATATTTACTCGAGTATTGACTATGTGTTTCACTCGAGTATGTAAGTAACTACTCGAGTAAAATACTTAGCAAAAATTTCTTCAACCGAATTTTCTCTTCTTGAATAAATTCAGCAACAAGTCTTTCTCCAATCAGTCCTAGTGCTTGAAAATGAAGTGTATCCCAATAGAGATGCTACATATGAGTC
Source organism: Platanthera guangdongensis (assembly GCA_039583875.1). NCBI lineage: Eukaryota > Viridiplantae > Streptophyta > Magnoliopsida > Asparagales > Orchidaceae > Platanthera > Platanthera guangdongensis. Next base: position 143,671,747 of record CM077165.1, read on the forward strand.
AACACCATGGATCACATAATGAGGGATTACATTGTATGATCCTGTGTTTGGTGGCCCATGGTAGACCGACATTGGTCTACACTTGGCAATATAGTCCTGCAAACACACAACTCAAACAAGACATCAAATACAACTTAATTCATCTTAGTTCAATGGTGACTTCACCAAATCTGGATTAATGTGGATACAATACCCAACAATCTCCTCCTATTTGTAGAAGTCAGAACCCTTTACACTAAGGTGAATTATATAGACATAAAAAGAGCAAGATATGCTGTTGAGAAAGTTGTGTAAGCAAGCATAAGAATATAATCAAAGGGTATAAGATCAAAATTAAGAATTATATAAACATGATTGTCCAAAACATCATTTCTACATGAATCATTTCCACACTCTCATAATCCTCTTTGCTTAGACTTAGTGATGCTGCTTGTCCTTCTTTTCTTGCTGTCTTCTTTGGTAGTTGTAGGGCTTGGGATAGTACTTTGGAGGCTTTGGATGAGCAACAGGGTTGTTCCTTCCAAATTCTCTATCATAAAGCCTCCTCTTTGTCATTGATTTTTCATACAATTCCTATTCATGGGTGTTGTAATGATCATTCTTATTTTCATTGAAGTCCATGACAAGCTTGAGAGTGTCTAAAATTAGAGACTTTGAAGTTGGAGACCAGATCTCTGCAAACTCTGAAGCTTTTCTCTTTTCTGTATCTGGAACTGGGATTGACCTACTAGCTGAGGCACCATCACCATACTTTCTCTTCTTCTTTGAAGTGTTGATATCAGGAGGAGCTTGGAAGAATAAATCTGTTGGGTCTGTCTCCCAAACTTGAGCATATGAATCTGGATGAGGACCTTCACAACCTTCAGGTCTAGGAGAGAAGGTAGGCTGAGGAGCTTGAGCTGGAGCAGCAGTAGCTAAGGGATTCAAATGGTGAGGAATGATATTTGGATCAACTGGGAATTCTGGAAGAATTTGATTGTGCATCCAAACAGCCATGTCATTGGTATGGAACTTTACACTCTGAATCTGTCCTAGCACATCATCATGAATCTCTTTCATCTTCTCTTCCCAGAGGGTCTACTTGATTGCATTTGATTTCTCAAGATATTCCTTGACTAAACTATCCCCCTTTCTGACTTCTACAGTCAATGTATTAATGACATCATCTTTGAAAGTCCCAACTTCTTCACAAATCTTCATCTTGGTTGCTTCTGCTCTCTTATCTAACTCAATCTGATTATTTGCAAGAGTTACATCTTGCTTCATGACCTGAACAACACTAGTGATAGTGTGATCTAGAGCTTTTCCACCAATATGAAAGAGATGTCTGAGTTGATCTGTATTGTGTTGAATCTCAACAAACTCTCTGCTCATCTCTTTCTCTAGAATAGTTACTTTCTCTGTCACAGCTGGTAGAGAATCATCAAAATATTTCCTTTATTCTTGAAGTAGATGTACAAACTGACTCATCAAATCACTGGCAGTAGCAGTAGCAGGAGGACCAACAAAGGGAACTGGAGGAGGAGAAAACCATGGAGCTATTTCTTCAATTACTACAGAGCTCTTAGCTCTGTTAGTATGAATCAGTGCATCCCCTTCATCAGTGACCTTGGGGATGAAGAAGTCCAGTTTCCTCAATGGAACTTCAAGTGGTTCAGGAGTTTGCTCATCAGAAATGAATATGGTGTCATCCTGCTCTTGGTGTGCAGTAGGAGACTAGATGGGAGATGATGGAGTATGTGTGGGAGATGGTACTGGAGTGGATGGCTTTGGAACTTCATCAATTTGTCCTTTTGGAAGAGGGGGAAGGGGTTTATCAGCAGTCAATTATTCAATCATTTCATTGATTGCTGCTTTAGTTGAGAGAAGGGTTTCTTGGAGTTGGGCTTCTGATGGAACTTCTTCAGGTGTGGATGGTGGAAGAGAGGTAACAGCTGGAGGAGTGGGAATCCTTTCTGGAATAGAAGGAGCAGGCTCCCCCTCAACAGTTGCACCAGATGAGCTGGCAACCTGAAATGGAGAGGGAGATGGGGTCCTGCCCTCTGCAGATGGAAGGTCTTGAGCTTTGGCAGACTGAGCTGGATTCTATAATTTCAAGTCTCATCTCTGAATTGATGAAATGAAGAATTTCTTCATGTGATGGAGAATAGTCCCATTGGAGAAATTGAACACTTCAGGATTAATCTCATTGAGGAGAAGAGAGATTATCCTGACATAACTGGGAGCCTTAATGATGTCCTTTATCTTATCCAGAATCAGCATCCCAAACTGATACCTTTTCCTGCAGACTATGGCTTGCATGATGTCAAAGAAGTGGAGAGATATATCCCTTATGGAACTTGTCTTGCAGAGAAGAATTTTGCCAATTATATCCACTAACAACTTCCCTTCTGGATTCAATTCAGACCTTTTGATGTATTGTACATCTGGAGAAATTCCACAAAACATACAAGTCCTGTCAGATTCTTCAGGACCTAGGTCATCCTCTTCATCAATGACTGATAGTCGAAGAAGTGTAAAAACAAAGGTCTTGTTTAGTTTGATTTTGATTCCCTTAACCTTGGACTTGAGAACTGTTCCATTTCTTTTGACTTTGACATTCTTGAAAAACTCTTCAACTTCTGGAAACAAGATCTTCCATGTTTGCTGTAGAACGAAGGTGAGGCCGGCGGTGTCGAGGAGAATCATAAGGCTTCAAAAGTCATCTGAAATGTCGGCAATTCCAGTGGCAACTAGTTCTGAACATATTCCAATCTTGGAGGAAGGGGCCATGATCCAGAAATTTGAGAAAAATCTGCGGCGGGGAGGAAGATGGCGCGGGCTCTACAACTTTTGGCGAAAGATGAAACGTCTATCAGCTTACTCGAGAGAGAGAATTTGATTCGTGTAGAAAATGAATTTCAGACTTTTGGATTTATATAACCCTAATTTATGTTTAAGTAAGAAATAAATAAAGCAAACATGCCTTGTAATTGGCGGCATAAGCCTCGGGTTGCGAATAATGAAATTTGAATCAAAGTAGAAAATATGACTTCCTGATACTCGAGAGAGTTGGCAGCACTCGAGTGAAGATACAGAAGTACTCAAGTGAGAAAGCTGGAAGTACTCGAGTGATATCTTGGAAGTACTCGAGTAAGGATATTGAAGTACTCGAGTGAAACTTTAGTACTCGAGTAGGTCTTTTGACTACTCGAGTAAGTTACTCGAGTAGCTGAAGAAGAACTCCAGTAGGTTAAATCTATATCCCCATGCTCCACATGCTCTTGGATGAAGTGATACCTCAGCTCTATGTGCTTTGTCCAGTTCTGCGATACTGGGTTGTTGGCTATTGCAATTGCGCTGGAAGAGTCGCAAAATAATGGAATGTTCTGAAACTTCATGTTGTAATCTTCAAATTGATTCTTTATCTATAGCAGCTGTGCACAGCAACTGCCTACAGAGATATACTCTAACTCAGCTATTGAGATTACAACACAATTCTGCTTCTTACAACTCCAGGAAATAAGCCTTCTTCCAAGGAATTGATAAGTCCCGGAAGTGCTTTTCCTGTCGTCTTTGCTACCTACAAAATCTGCGTTTGAAAAACCAATTAGCTCGCTATCATTACTTCTTGGGTACCATAAGATAAGATTTGGTGTACCTTTAAGGTATCTTAAAATCCGCTTTGCAGTAGCGTAGTGAGATTCCTTAGAGTTCACTTGAAATCTAGCACATACACATGTTGAAAACATTATGTCAGGTCTACTGGCAGTAAGGTAGAGCAAGGATCCAATTATGCTTCTGTACTTGGTTTCATCAAAAGGTTTCCCTTTCTCATCGTTGTCCAGAGACATAGCTGAGCCCGTTGGAGTCCTCATCGAGGTTGCGTTCTCCATTCCAAATTTCTTAATTAGCTCTTTGGTGAACTTAGTCTGTGAGATGAAAATTCCATCTTCAGATTGTTTCACCTGAAGTCCTAAGAAATACTTCAGCTCGGCCATACTGCTCATTTCAAAATTCCCTTGCATAAGTTTTGAAAACTTCTTGCAGAGGTTGTCGTCAGTAGAGCAAAATATAATGTCGTCGACATAGATTTGCACTAGCAAAATCTTGCATTTTATTTCCCTAAGAAATAATGTCTTATCTATCTTTCTCCTCGTAAACTTGTTATCAAGAAGAAAGCTAGACAACGTCTCATACTAAGCTCGAGGAGCTTGTTTCAGACCATATAAAGCTTTATGCAATAAGTAAACATAATCAGGAAAGTTAGAATCAACGAAACCTGGAGGTTGTTCCACATATACCTCTTCCTTTATGTCACCATTAAGGAAGGCAGACTTCACGTCCATTTGATAAACGGTGAAGCCCTTAAGTGCAGCATATGCTAGGAATAACCCGATGTCCTCCAGCCTTGCCACTGGAGCGTACGTCTGGTCGAAGTCGATTCCTTCTTCTTGATGATATCCTTTGGCGATGAGTCTAGCCTTATTCTTTACGATCGTTCCATCCTCGTCCATCTTGTTCATGTAGACCCATTTTGTCCCAATCACATTCTTACCTTTTGGTCTTTGAACAAGTTTTCATACTTGACAACGCTTGAACTGACTAAGTTCTTCTTCTATTATCATAATCCAAGATGCATCTGAGTTTGCTTTCTCAAACTTCTTTTGTTCAACCTGTGAGAGAAAACTTAAGTATAAATTTTCGTTAGTTGTAGCTCGACAAGTTCTGATACCATCCCGGGGATCTCCTATGATTTGGTCCATGGGATGATCCTTCAGATGTCTGAGCTCAAGGGTCCTTGCATCTGGAATATCTTCAATCACCGGAGTGACTTCATCAACTTGGATGATTTCTTCATCTTGATCATCAACCTCTCCAATAGGGGTTGGAGTGGTGATCTTGATGAACCTTTCACTTTTATCTTCAGACGGTTCATTCAGGCTAAGTTCTTTTAACTTTGTACCTATATCTTCAATGAACACACTAGAAGAGTTGTCTTGCAGCAAACTCATCTCATCAAATAAAACATGTATGAATTCTTCTACAACCAGAGTTTTTCTATTAAATATCCTATATGCCTTACTATGGCTACTATATCCTACAAAAATACCTTCAAAACTCTTTTCTCTAAACTTGGTAGTATGATACTTGTCATTGTTAAGCACGAAGCACATACAACCAAAAATTCTAAAATATGAGAGTTGGTTTCCTGCCCTTTAGAAGTTCGTAAGGTGTCTTATCGTGGTTTTTGTTTATGAGTGCTCGATTTTGCATGTGGCATGCAGTGTTGACGGCTTCAGCCCAGAAGTATTCCGGAAGTGAGGCATCACTCAACATGGTCCTGCAGGCCTCTATGAGTGTTCTATTCCTTCTCTCAGCCACTAAGTTCTGTTATGGAGTACGATGAGAGAAAAACTCATGAAAGATACCCAAGCTTTCACAGAATTCTGCCATGGCCCCAGACTTGAATTCTGTTCCATTGTCACTGCTGATTTTGACTATGAAACATTTGTATTCATTCTGTACTTGCCTGACAAAACTAGTACAGATGTTGAAGGTATCTGACTTGTGTTTCAGAAAGAACAGCCACGCAAAGCACGAGTAATCATCAATAATTACCAACGTATAATCCTTACCTCCCAAACTTCTAACTTGCAGTAGACCGAACAAGTCCATATGCAATTGATGTAAATATCTATTAGAATCTTTGCCAATAATACTTTTAACGGTAGCCCTTGTTTGCTTTTCTTTTACACATGCATCACAAGGTCTATCTTTGACATACTTGACATTTGGGGCATCACGTACTAAATTCAGTGAAAATAATTTATTAATGGTTTTGAAATTAAAATGTGCTAGTCTCTTGTGTCATTGGTCACCAAGAGACGCACTATCTTTTGCTAAAAGACACACTGGTGTAGAAGAGTCTATACAAATGAAATTTAAACAAAATATATTTCTGCTTAGAGTGCTGTATAGAATCGTTTCCATACTGTCAACGGATTTTATCAAACACTTATCAGTATGGAATTCAACGATGTATCCTTTATCGCAGAGTTGGCTTATGCTTATAAGATTGTGTTCCAATCCTTCAACATAAGCTACATCTAAGAAGGATACACTATCGTTAGTGATCATACCATAGACTTTCGTGATTCCTAAGTCTGAACCTCCAAAGATGACTTTTGGCACGTTCAAGACTGGAGAATAGTTCTGAAGTAGGCTTCTTGTCCCGGTCATGTGCCGAGAGCATCCACTGTCCAAATACCAGATAGGCATTTTGGTGGCCTTTGAACATACCTGCAATCATAATCAGTTTGCCTTAGGAACCCAAACACATTTGGGTCCTTGGTCTTGTGTTAGAACACTCCCCCTACGAGGATAAGTATTATAAGTGGTCTTTCTTATATTGCTAACATGAAGAGTTGCAACATTTCTGGGATTAAACCAGCAGTTGATGGCAAAGTGATCAAATCTGCCACAACACCAACAATCAAACCTGTTGTATCTTTGCCTTTTATTCTCCTACTTGACCTTTTGAGATGGTGGTCTAGCAGGGGTAGCATTCTTGGAGGAAGAAGCCTCATGGTGATTCCAATCACATGATTTCTTCTCTTTTTGGGGCCTTTCCACAACAGACTTTACCTTGGGTGCTTTCTTGAAGTTATGACCATGACTATAAGGGTCATAACTCTGAAGAATGACTTCTTCATAAGGTGCCTTAAAGACACTCTCACCAAAGTTTCTGGGATGAGTCCATCCTTGGTAACGGGACTTTGTCTCTACACAAGTAGGCCTTGCAAAGTGTCCGTAGGATGAGTCAAGATCAAACACATTTGAAGGAAATATGACTTTCTTGAACGAAGTCTGATCTTGAGGGGCTTTCCCCTTCTCTTTGTCCAGAGCCTTCTTGGCGGCCTTATTCTTTCTTTGAGCCTTATTCCTCCTAGAAGATTTATTAGGAGCTTCTACATGGCCTAGCCAAGCACCCTTGGCCTTGGCTGAGAATTCAGCAACGAATGGAAGGACGGTCTTGGGCTTCGAGAAACTTTCAACAAGTTTCTTTTCAGTAGCAAGTTGTGCTTCCAACTCTTTGATGATTTTCTCCTTTAGGTCTAGGTGCTCGAGAGCTTTGTTATATTCTTCAATAACATTATTGAAGTCCTCTTTGAGTGAGTCAGTCTTAGTGACTTCCTCTCTCAAGATGCTCTCTTCAACTTTTAGAAACTTTATCTCTTTAGCTTGAGTTTTCACAACTCGACGACATTTGTCGTAAGCCATGATCAACTCCTTGTACTGGGGCATGAGTTCAGACTCATTGTCAGAAGAGCTGTCCTCTTTATCATGCTCAGAAGCTTCAGATTCTGAAAGAGGAGTGTGAGAGTTTACCTTCCCAGTGAACTGGGGCTCTTGTTGATCATCTTCCTGAGCCATAAGCCTAAAGTAGGCTTCTTCTTCTTCACTCGACTCAAATGAGTCGGAGTCGCTGAGAGTTTTGCCATTCTTGGCTATTAGGCTCTTCTCTGTCCTCTTATTGTTGTATGAGAGATTCTTTTACTCTCTTGTTCCACCCTCCTTCTTCTTGTGGGGGAAGTCAGCAATGACATGACCTGTCTTATTACAACAGTAACAAACAATGTTAGTAGAAATATATTTCTTTTGCTTAGAAGTATACCTGTCATGGATGCTTGAGCCTTTTCTTTATCGATCACCATCATGGCATGGTATTCTGTAGGAGGCATCCTTGCCTTTCCATTGCTTCTTTTTGTTCAAGAATTTATTGAACTGTCGTGAGAGTAGAGAAAACTCTCCTTTAGATAGCTTAGAGCCTGAGATACTTGGCTCTGAGGTTTCTTCTTCACTAACTTATTGTGCTGGGGCAGGAGAGGCAGCCTTTGACTTCCTTGAGGTGTCTGCCTTTAGAGCAATAAACTTCTCCTTGGATGCAGACCTGATCTTCTCTTCTTCAGCCTTTCTTGTGTTGAGTTGAAGCTCATATTACATTAGCTTCCCGAAGAGATTATGCGGGTCTGTCTCAGCTAGCTTTCCAAATTCCCGGATGGCACAAACCTTGTTATCCCATTACTTGGTTAGGGATCTCAAGAACTTATCATTTAGCTCTCCGTTTATGAAGACTCGGCCATATACCCTTAGGCCATTGACTATGTTGAAGAAGTTCTCAAAAGTGTCAAAAATACTGTCCTTGTGTCCTTGTCGGAAGGCTTCATATTTCTGATTCAGAAGGGATCTTCTATCATCCCTAACTTCTTCTATACCTTCCATCAAAGTGACGAGGGACTGCCACATCTCCTTAGAAGACTAGCAGTGGATCAAGTTTTGCAACATGGAGTCATCGACTGCACTTGCTATTATATTTTTGGCCTTCTTATCTAAAGACACAAGTGCAATCTCATCTTTTTCTAGATCCATCAATTTCTTTGGAACTTTCTTTGTAGGATCTATTGTGGAGACGGTCATGGGAATGTAAGGACCTTCTTCAATGATCATGAAGATCCTAGGATCCACAACTTCCATGAAAAATCTGATTATTTCTTTTCATATGGGAAAGTTATTTTTGGTGCACAATTGAAGCTTGGCAAAATCTTTAGTCTTGTCCATGCTTGGAAAATTCTCAAGAGACAACTAGTCAGATCTGATCAGGGTGTTAACCTTTTATTGATCAACCTCGCTTTGATACCAATTGAAAGAATCCAGTTGTCTACCTAAATCACCTAGAGGGGGGTCAATAGGTGAGTTTTGCATCTTTTTGCGGAATAAAAGTTTAAAGATCTATGCACATAAATATCTACCAAGCAATCACAGACGACAAAAGATTTATAGTGGATCCCAAACCTTGGGTACATCCACTTTCCCTCACTGATCTAGCAAAGCACTACACTCGGCTACTCCACTATCTCAGATTGAAAACCAATCCAACATCTCGGAACAGAGTTCCTACAATCTCGATACACAACACGGATCTACACTCGGAAGATAAAACTTCCTACAACTCGGAGACAAAAAGCTCATACACTCGGAGAGAAATCTCCTACAAGAGTGAAATTTAAAGTATAAGAAAATGCAAATAGATTCATTTCACAGATTTGAAAAATCTCGGCCAAGGTCTTCCTCTTGATCTTTAAGGCTTTCTCAGAAACTATTGAAGAAGATGGCTCGGCAAGAACTGGATCTGGAATGCTTTGACTTCACACGATCAGATAGATGATGAAGAATGAAAAAAAATCTTGATCTGTGGGTCTTCTTGATCTGAATCTTCTGGATCGAAAACCCTAGCCAATTATGCGCGACGAAGGTCGGCGGCGGTGGCTTCCGTTTTTAGAGAGAGAGAGAATGAGATTCAGAAATACTCAGAATAATCTTGACAACACTTGTTAGGGTTTGTCGGTTTTTGACAAGACATTATATAAGATCTTTCCTAACGGTCATAATTAACATTAATGACGTACACGTGGACCAATCACGTCAAGGCTATTTGAAATTTCCCGTCAAATCTGGACTTAGCAAATTTCCTGAAAAGAATGACTGAAATACTCGAGAGAGCAATTACCTACTCGAGTACTATTCTGATTACTAGAGAGAATAGAGGAAGATTACTCAAGCAAATAACTTAGAGAAAATCCAGAAATGATGAGCAACTACTTGAGTACACAAAGTCTTACTCGAGTGCTAATATAGTTACTCGAGATGTGGAGTTGAACTACTCGAGTACAAGAAGTACTACTCGAGTCAAAGACTTAGAATAATTTCTGGGAGAAGAATCTTGGTTACTCGAGTAATTGAACTGAACTAATTGAGAGGACATAAACTACTCGAGTATATGGATATTACTACTCGAGTAATGGACTTAGAAAAATTCTGAGGCATGAAAAACTTATCACTCGAGTATTTAATCTGGACTACTCGAGTAATAGATGGACTACTCGAGTACATGAACTTGACTACTCGAGTGAAGTAAAACAACATGAAATCCTGTCTTCTGTAACCATAGACAAAAGACTAATCTACTCGAGTACTTATATGACTACACGAGTAAATGACTTAGAAATATTTTAAGAGAGGAAATTCTGTTAACTCGAGAATGAGAGAGGATCTACTCGAGTAATTGACTTAGCTACTCGAGAGCTATAATTTGACTACTCGAGAGCTAATACCCTTACTCAAGTGCAGATATATTTACTCGAGTATTGACTCAGTGTTTCACTCGAGTATGTAAGTAACTACTCGAGTAAAATACTTAGCAAAAATTTCTTCAACAGAATTTTCTCTTCTTTAATAAATTCAGCAACAAATCTTTCTCCAATCAGTCCTAGTTCTTGAAAATGAAGTGTATCCCGATAGAGAGGCTACACATGAGTCAACACCATGGATCACACAATGATGGATTACATTATATGGTCCTGTGTTTGGTGACCCATTGTCGACTGACATTGGTCTACACTTGGCAATATAGTCCTGCAAACACACAACTCAAACAAGACATCAAATATAACTTAATTCATCTTAGGTCAAGGGTGACTTCACCAAATCCGGGTTAATTTGGATACAATACCCAACACATACCTTGGCTTGTCTTCATTTCTGGTTGACCTTCTCCTGAAGTCCTTCTTAGTCATTTTGTACAACCTTTTTGCTAATAGACTCATTAGCTCTTCACTGGCAGGTAGTGCTTCTGATTTCTCAAATGCCTTGAAGACAATGCTTTGTCCTTCCTTCCTGAGGTAGAGGACTTTTGTTCAGCCGTCTCCCTGGTTTCGATAAGCTGCTCATAAGATTTGAGCTTGCCTAACAATGACTCTGTAGATATCTCATTTACGCTTCTGGCCTCCTTGATTGGACAGATCCTAGAGTCTCATGTGCAAGGGAAGCACAAAAAGATCTTGTTATTGATCTCTGTTAAAGAGATGTCCTTGTTAAGAGTCTTCAGCTCATTAATGATGAGGCAGAGGCTGGTGTACATTTCAACAACTGACTCAGATTCATCCTTCTTGAAATTCTCATATTGAGAAATCAAGTGGGATCTTCTGTCCTTTCTTTCATCTGCTGAACCCACAACCATAACATTTAAGGAATCTCAAATATCCTTGGCTGAAGAACATTCAGCAACTTTCTGAAATATATCATCAGACATTGTTTGAGCCAAGATGTTCATGGCTTTGGCATTTGCAATTTTTAGCTTCTTCTAAGCATCAGTCCACTCAGGTTGTGGAACTACACTTGTGCTTCTTGTTGCAGTTGGTGTAGGGGGACCTATCAAGATAGAATTATAGATGTCTTCATCAATTGAATTCATATGCAATCTAGTCCTTGCCTTCCAGAGAGCAAACTTGTTAAGATTGCACACTGGATGTCTGGTGCTTGAGTATTCCTTATTTTGTGCCATAATATAAAAAGACACTAGAGTAAATAAGATATATCAAAGATCTTTTGGTTCAGGTGTCAGCCTGTACAACCAATTAACCTTACCCTCTTATATCAATTGAAAGTGAAGGGATAGATCACACTAACTCTAGAGGGGGGTGAATAGAGTATTAAAAAAATCTTTTGATTAATTTGTATAGCAGATTAAAATAAGTGATATCTATATGTATATGAGCAGAAATAAAACACAGAAATCACAATACAAAAAATAACAAATGGAGCCACCAGATGACACAAAGATTTTATAGTGATTCCCCTAAAACTTAGGTACATCCTCTCTTCTACCACCCTGGTATGAATACACTACAGGTTTTTGATCAGGTGCCCTGCCACCACAGGTTTTTGCCCAGGTGCCCTGTCACCACAAGATCTATTTTCAAGGGAGATCTAGCAACCCTTTGAGCTTTTGATCAGGTGCCCAAAAACCAAACTAAGTCTTTTGATCAGGAGACTTAACAATCAAGGGATTAACTTTTGAAGGGAGTTAGAAACCATTTTACAGTGAGGTAAAAAGAAAATTGATTTTATCTTCTCTTTCTCAAAGATTTGAGAAGACTAGTGAATTGTTGTTGATGTCAAAGCTCCTCCTGAGATGTAGAGTAGTTCAGGAGAATGGAAGCTTTGCTCAGGGTGTAGTCCTTCAAGATGAGCACTTCTTCTTCCAGTAAATATCTCTGAGTGATTAAGCTATTGGTCTCAGAATGTATATGTTGTGTTGCTGGAAGAAAACTTGAAGAAGAAGAATGAAGATGGACAAGATGTTCTGTGTCTCTTGTTCTTGTTCTCAGAATGCAGATATTTTCTTTTCTTCTTCCCGACTAAGTAAATTCTAGCTATTAGACATGTGCATGACAATCTTCTGAAAATCTTTTATATCTGATTGTTGATTTTGAAATTCAAATCCTTGAAGTCATCTGCATATTTTCTGGGAATTGGAATGGCTGAATATTGTCTTCAATGCATTTCCCTAACTATCCCAGTAAATATGTTAAGTAATAACTTTGTGAAACTCCTTAATTAATGATGCCAGGAATGGTTATATTCTTAAGAATATGAACATTAATTATCAGAGTATTGCTGTCTGAATATTTAAAATAATCTGAAGTCGAATTGCCTTAGACAGTCTGAGAAATTAAGAGAAAATAGTCGAACAGAACCTGGATGGAGTTAGTCGAACTAAGGAAAGTTTTCGTCGACCTAAGCTCCAAGTTCGTCGAGCTGATAATTCTCCTTCGTCGAACTGAGCTCCAAGATCGTCGAACAGAAAAAGCACTTGCCAAACTGAGCTCCAAGTTCATCAAGCTGAGAAGGCACTTCGTCGAGCTGAGATCCTGAGATAAGCTCACAATTCGTCGACCTGAGCTAGACTTTCATCGAGCTCAACTCAGAGAAGGAACTCTGAGTTCGTCGATCTGAGATCGACGATCATCGAGCCGAGTTCAGCTATCGTCGAACTCCTTTTTCTACAATCTTAAAAACGGTCTCGTCTCTTAAGTCTTGAGTCTCTGAAGTCTTCTGAAGCCTCCTGAAGGTAGGTCTCAGGAAATTAACCTGAAGTAATTGACCTTAACCCTGGAACTAAAAAATGACCCTAGACTATACATGGTGGGTCATCAATCCTAATAGTGAACCTAGCCCAAATCACAAATAGGGTTCTAACATGATGGAATAATGGCAGGGCCCCAGACATCAAGGTGTGGGAGCTCAAGATGGGCTTTGGATCTTCGTGATGCTAATTGAGGAAACAGGAGTGTATGTGATTTACTTCTTCTCGTGATTGTCGCCCTCTTCTGACTTAGAGAAAAATGATTGATTAAGTGATGATTCTCATTGTTTAATTTTGTGTAGACAACCCCTCTATTTATAGCCTTCTCGGGTTGTTGGTTTATGATTGATGACATCAGTAGGTGACATCATACTTCAAATTCTCCTTTAAACTGTTTCTGTTGAGTCATCACATTACTGTAGCTGATGTGACAGTTCTGACTTGTCTTAACACTTCTATGTTGACTCTGTTCAACTTCAGGATAAAAAGTGTCGAGATGTTCCACATGTCTCGACACAATATTACTTAGTGTTCTCAGAAGGTGTCGAGACATCTTAGCAGTCTCGACACAATATTATTTAGTGTTCTCAGAAGGTGTCAAGACATCTTAGCAGTCTCAACACAATATTACTTAGTTGAATTTTCAGTCTGAACTTGAAGCTATCGAGACAGTTGACTTATCTCGACACAACTGTCATCTATGTCGACATATTTAAATCTATACTGTGTCGAGACAGCTGAATTGTCTCGACACAACAGACTGTCGGGTGTCTACACTTTTATACTTGCTTTAATTCTTAACTTTGTCGAGACAGTTGAATTGTCTCGACACTTCAGTTTGTCGGTGTCAACACTTGTATAAGTCTACACTTCAGTCTTCATTGTGTAGAGACAGTTGTATTGTCTCGACGCAGCTGACTTGATCTTCAATGTGTCGAGATAAATAACTTGTCTCGACACTACTGACTTAGTCTTCAAGGTGTCAAGTATACAGACTTGTCTCGACACTGCTGACTTAGTCTTCAAGGTTTCCAGTTAACAGACTTGTCTCGACACTGCTGACTTAGTCTTCAAGGTGTCGAGTTAATAGACTTGTCTCGACACTGCTTCTGCAAAGGTGTCGACATAATTGAAGTGTGTCGACACTTTTGTACTTAGCCATTTTTCTGCACTGCAAGTTGCTAGATGTTGATTGTGCCGACTTTACTAAGCACTTTGCTGACTTCACTCGACGCTTTTGTACTTAGACAATTTTCTACACTTTCTAGTCAGCTTCTTTGAGTCCACCTGTCTATATAACTTGGATCACCTGTCCAATAAATATTACATAGGCAACCTACATGCATGAACTGAAACACACATTAAATACACACATGTGTATATCATTGAATTGAAAGAGCTTCTTCAAATCAAGTACATTGTTTCCAATGTACCCAACATGGAGCAGTCACCGCAGTTCGTCTTCTGAGTGGTGGCTAGATAGCGGTGCTACTTGTCATGTGACGAATGATAGAGAGTTACTAGCTCAGGTCAAGGTGGTCCAGGAGAAGGTGGAGAACTGCAACGAAGGAAAGACCGAGGTGACCTATGCTGGGACAGCCGAGCTAGTCCTCTCATCAGGTAAAATTTTATTTTTAAACAATGTTAAAGTAGTTCCAACATTAACTAAGAATCTGATTTCTATGAGTCTATTAGATACGGCTGGGATGTCTTTCACAACTCAAAATAGTAGAATGACCTTAATGGTAAATTCACATTATTTTGGGTGTGCATACCTGATCAACGGAATGTAAAGACTTAGCTTAAACAATGATAGCATCAACCAAATAAGTTCGAACCTTATTGATTCTAAGTTATTACATAACATACTTGAACATGTGAACTATAGGAAAATGCTAGATCTAGAGAAAAGTCATAACATCACCTTAGATCTGTCTATTCGATTTGACAAGTGTGAGGTGTGTGCTCAAACAAAAATAACTAGAAAACATTTCAAATCAGTTTCTAGAAGCACAAAACTTCATGAATTGATACATCCAGACCTCTGTGATTTCTATAGTCACGTCACTAGAGGGGGAATAAAGTATCTAATTACTTTCATAGATGATTTTTCTAGATATTGTCATGTGTATATGTTAAAATCAAAAGACGAAGCTTTTGAGGCATTTAAGACCTTCAAGTCACATGTAGAAAATCAGTTAAACCTGAAAATTAAAAGATTTAGAAGTGATCGAAGAGGAGAATATATTGTTACTGGATTCAAGGAATTTTGTGCCTCTGAGGGAATAATTCTTGAAGTCACGGCTCCTTACTCACCCCAGTGTAATGGTGTTGTCGAGCGTAAGAATAGAACTTTGACAGAGATGTTGAATTCTTTGCTCCTAACAGCTGACATGCCTAATTCCTTTTGGAGAGAAGCAGTTCGTGATGCAATTCGCAATCTGAAAAGAGTGTTATTCTCAGCTCGCTTCTACGTATCCCATATGAGCTATGGCACGGTCATCCTTGTAGGTATGATACTCTAAAGACTTGTGATTATATTGCCTATGTGCGAATATAAGACCTTAAGATCGACCTAAGGTGGGACTTAGAATAACGACATGCGTCTATCTAGGAAGTGCAGAAGATAATGCAGCTGACAGATTTCTTGATCTATCAAGAGTCTAGAGATGTCATATTCTTTGAAAATAAATTTGCCAAGGATCATGGTTTGTCTGTCTCAGGGTCTAATGATATGATTTCAGAATCTATCATAGAACCTGAAGCTGGCTCCTCTAGCACTGCTCTTCAACCTTTAGAGGTGGAACCTGTTCCACATAAAGCATCTACAAGAGAGAGAATCCCTAAGAACATTGGTGAGAATTTCGTCACCTATCACTTAGAGGATGATTCATTCTCCTATCAGGAAGCAATGAAATCTGGAGATTCGTTGTTGTGGGCAGAAGCCATTGATAGTGAGATGTACTCACTGCGACATAACAATATTTGACATCTAGTTGACTTGCCGAAAGTTGTTAAAGTTCTAGAATGCAAGTGGATGTTGAAGATGAAACTACATAGTGATGAGTCTATAACAATGTATAAAACGCGTCTTGTAGCTAAATGTTATAAAAAAATAAAGGGAATAGACTATTTTGATGTTTATTCACATGTGTGTCACCTATTGACTATCAGGATTCTTCTAGCCCTAGTGTTTATCGAGAACTTTATAGTTCATCAGATGGATGTGAAAACAACCTTCTTAAATGGAGAGCTTGATGAAGAGATCCACATGGTACAACCTGAAGGTTATGTGCTGAATGATCTAAAATATAAAGTGTGCAAATTTGATAAATCAATCTATGGACTAAAACAAACGCCTAAGATGCGGCACATGAAATTTGACCAGGTGGTGAAGAGCCTCGGATTTCAGTCCAGTCTCTCAGACAAATGCCTTTATCACCGCTCATTGTCGAATAAGACAGTCATCATATGTTTATATGTGGATGACATGTTGATTTTGAGATCTAATCTTATTGTAGTTAAAGATATTAAATTCACTCTAGCAGAAGTTTTTGACATGAAGGACCTTGGTCCTATGGATACCCTGTTAGGTATGAAGGTTAGAATTGATAAGGGTCGGGTTACTCTTAGTCAGACTCATTATATTGAGCAACTTCTTTCTACCTGAGTATATGATAACTGTAGGTCGGCTAAGACACCATTTGATCATAATGTCAAGTTGAGTACTAATGAAGAGACCAGCATTGATCAAGTTAAGTATTCAAAAATAATTGGTAGTCTTATGTATGTCACAAGTTGTATGTAACACCCCCTATCTGTCGCATAGTATATAGCAGTAGGTCCGGCCGGGTCCCGACGCCATATACCACAGACAGACCGGGTGGTTACGTATGAAAACCATCCAACCAATCTCAACGTCCTACACAGAGCATTCTAGCGGAAGCAGTTTATAAGAGTTGTAAACAAGAACCCAACATAGGAGCATGAATGTCCACTAATACCAAAAGGAATGTTATACAAAAATACCCAAAACCAGCCTTAAGGCCTTACAAAGTGTTTCACTTGAAAATTACATGTTTTACAAACCACGGCACGCAGTCCGGTCATACATGAATAAAGCAGTAAACACTTCTTCTTGGGCCTTCGAGGGCCAGCTTCGCAAAAAGGGCTTTAGCCCGCTATTGACCGCTTGGTCCAGCTGCACCTGCAAGCAATAAACCACCGCACGGTGGCAAAACAAGGCAACGGTCAGCAATGCTGACCAAATTATAACGATCCCGCCCCCAACTCGGGGCGGCGATGCTCCTTCCCTGCATTTCACTAGCATAAACGAGCAATGTATATATCCATAGCCATTTCAACACAGACGTTGGCTCGCACGGCCACACGCCCCGTGCACTCAGGGCACATTCTCGGTGAACCGGTCGATGTCACGTCAATTAAAGCCATTAACATTCCGGACTCACCACCGCCACTTAGACGGCCAAACCTATGAGCAATTTGTCTTCTTGGCATGGGTCACGTCAGTTTAAGCCATTGACCGCCGAAGACTCACATCTATGCCAACGGCGAGTGCCACGTAACCTTAGGTCTCTCTAACCCGAACGACATAGAGCGGGTACGGTTCCATCTAACCCGTGCTCACATCGCAACGAAAATTTAAGCCATTTGCGCGGGTCAAACTTTCGCCGAGTCCCATTCTACCGCAAGTCACATAACCACGTTATGTTCAAGTTGGCTCTCAGGCCACCAAGTTGGCAAGATCTCTTATCCGCCCAGTTTTCCGGGTGCACCTTTGGGTTAGTCCCCAAGGCTCCCTGCTGCAATCTACCGCGTAGAAAACCCGAAAAACAACCAATAGCACGGAGTCTTCTCCGGCCTTATGCAATGCAACATCACCGATCCAGACCAACATGTCCGGGTAGGCTTCACACATCATGCCTACGTCCGTTCTCGCATACGGACTCTAAACAACGGGGACTTTACATATCTACCCGAAGGAACGCCTCCAACTCTCCGCAAACTCGCGAGAGCGGGCTTCCTATGCTAAGAAAGAGAGCGACTCATGCTCAAGATGAGGATCGTTACCCTTGAGTTCCTCTTTGGCACCATCGAAAAGTAATCGGATTGAAATCACCGCACATGCGTTGCCTCCGTGGATCCGGAGTCAGCTCGCGATTCGGAGCTCCGAAGCTCCTCCAATGGCGGGATCTAGTTCTTCTTCCTCAAATGGCTCTCCTCTTTCTCCAAGGACTTGGTGAGATGATAAGGTATGAAAAGTGAGGTTTTCCAAGTCAACTCACGGGTATATCCTCTCAGGAACAACCCCCAGCCGTTGGATCTCAACCTAAGGAAACGAACGACTTCGATTCGGGGCTGAAATGCCCAATCTGGACCGAACACGGCCTGGCACACGCCCGTGTCCAGGGCCGTGTGCCGCATTCGCCATCAAAATCGAATCACCTGGAACCTCACACGGGTATCGAACACGCCCGTGTTCGAGCTGACACGCCCGTGTTCCAACTGACACGGCCGTGTAGCCGGCCGTGTAGACCATGATTTTTCCCCCATTTTCAACCCGAGCACTGCACGGGTTCTAGGACACGCCCGTGTCCTTGCCCGTGTCACATTGACACGCCTGGACCCCAGGCCGTGTACACGGGACATTTCGTCGAGGGAAGATCGACGACTTGATGACACGGCCTTGGACACGCCCGTGTCCTAGGCCGTGTGCCTTGTCTCGACGATCGTCGTGCGAATCTCGACGACTCCCCGGGACGATCGTCGACACGGGTCGACACGCCCTGCGACACGCCCGTGTCGCAGGCCGTGTGCCCGTTCTCGACGAATCGTCGAGTATAACTCGACGACTTCACGGCTAAGTGTCGACACGGGTCGACACGCCCTGCAACACGCCCGTGTCGCAGGCCGTGTGCCCATTCTCGACGAATCGTCGAGTATAACTCGACGACTTCGCGGCTAAGTGTCGACACACGCTTGACACGCCCTGGGACACGCTCGTGTCCCAGGCCGTGTGCCTTCTACCAGAACCCAAACTGGTCCAAAACGTCCCCCTTTGCTCCTTTGAGTTTCGGGGCGTTACAACTCTCCCCCTCTTAAAAGAATTTCGCCCACGAAATTACATAAAGGAAAGACATACAAAAACAAAATTTGTACCTGAGCGGAACAACTCCGGATACTCGTCAAGCATAGTCTGCTCTCTCTCCCAAGAGAGCTCCTCACGACCGCAATTGTCCCACCGGACCTTGACCATCCTGATCTCTTTATTGCGTAGCCGCTTGAACTCCGAGTCCTCAATCCACACGGGCTTGACCTTTGTCGTTAGCCCACTATCCACCGGTACTTGATCAACCGCGATCACTTGCGTAGGCTCTTGCACCACCTTCCAAAGCACCGAAATATGGAATACATCATGTAAACCACTTAGCTCCAACCTACAGGCCGCTTAGCCAACTCGCTCCAGAACCTCAAACGGCCCAAGGTATCTCGGGCTTAGCTTTTTCACTCGTCGCACCCGCGAGACACCCTTGAACGGCTTGATCTTTAAGTATACCTAATCGCCCACAGCGAACTCCACATTCCTGTGCTTGGCATTATAGTACTTTGCTTGTCGGTCCTGAGCGATAAGCAACCTCTCCCGAATGGTTCTCACCAAAGAAGTAGCACCCTCTACTTCCGATCGCTTATACAACTTTGACTCACCCGTTTCTATCCAAGACAACGACGTGCGACATCTTCTACCATATAGGGCCTCGAAAGGTGCCATCTGAATACTTGCTTGGTAGCTGTTGTTGTATGCGAACTCCACCAAATAAAGGTGGTCTTCCCATTGCTTTCCAAAATCCAAGACACACATGCGAAGCTTGTCTTCCATGGTTCTATTCACCCTCTCGGTCTGCCCATCCGTTTGTGGGTGGAAGGCTGTGCTAAACTTCAGCTTTGTTCCCAACATTTGCTGCACTAGCCTCCAATCATTGGACGTGAACCGCCCATCTCGGTCACTCACGATGCTGCGGGGCACACCATGAAGCCGTACTATATTGTCCACATAAAGCTTTGCCAGCTTCTCCACCGGATCGTCCTTCCTATGCGGAATGAAATGCGACACCTTCGTTAATCGATCAACAACCACCCAAATGGCGTCGTTCCCCTTTTGCGACCTTGGCAAACTGTGCACAAAGTCCATAGAGATTTCGTCAAATTTCCACTCCGGAATAGGTAAGGACTTAAGAAATCCTCCCGGCTTTTGGCACTCCGCCTTTACCAAGGCGCATGTTTGGCACTTCGCTACGTATAGCGCCACATCCTTTTTCTAACCCGACCACCAAAATAGTTTCTATACATCACGGTACATCTTCGTGCTCCCCGGGTGAATCGAGTACTTGGTATGGTGCGCCTCGTACAACAACTCCACCCGTAAATTGCCCACACTTGGGACGCACAAACGACCGTCTTTCCAAAGCAATCCGTCCTCCACGACGAATCGGGAATTTGACCCATCCAGAGCCTATATCATGAACTGCTTCATATGAGCATCCATATCCAAAGCCTGCCGAATCGGATCAGCCAGGTCATATTGGACTTCAGTCCAATTCAGAACCGCTTCAGCACTTGCTTGTCTGTCCACACAAACAATCTCCAGCGCCTCCAACTCCCACAGCAACTGCTCATCATGCACCGATAGCCAATTGGCTTGAGCTGGGGCTCGGCGACTCAACGCGTCCGCAATCGCATTCCCTTTGCCAGACACGTAGTGGATCTTGAATGTATAGTCCTCCAAGAACTCCATCCATCTACGCTGCCGCATATTCAGATCTTTCTGATCTATCAAATATTTCAAACTCTTATGATCGGTGTATATATCAATCTTCACACCATACAAATAGTGCCTCCACAGCTTCAAGGCAAAAATCACGGCCGCTAACTCCAAGTCATGGACCGGATAATTCCTCTCGTGCACTTTTAGCTGTCTCGAGCCATAAGCTATCACGCTTCTGTGCTGCAGTAGCACGCAACCTAAACCGCTGCCCGAAGCATCGCTATATAACTCATAGCCTTCGGTTCCACATGGCGAACTCAGCACAGGCGCCGTGGTCAACCGACACTTCAATTCCTCAAAAGCTCGCGCGCACTCCGGCGTCCAAACGAACTTATGCTCCTTCCTCGTCAAAGTAGTGAGAGGTAGCGCTATCCGCGAGAAGTTCTCTACGAAGCGCCTATAATAACCGGCAAGCCCCAAAAAGCTCCGGACTTCTGCTACCGTAGCAAGCTCAGGCCACTCCCATATCGCAACAATCTTCGCCGGATCCACATCAATACCCTCTCCACTCACTATATGCCCGAGGAACGCCACTGAGGATAGCCAAAACTCGCACTTCGAGAACTTGGCCTACAACTGATTTCTCCTTAGCGTCTCCAACACCAAATGAAGATGCTTGAAGTGATCTTCCTCACTTTGCGAGTACACCAAAATATCGTCGATGAAGACGATCACGAAATGGTCCAAGTACTCCCTGAACGTCCTGTTCATCAAATCCATGAACACTGACGGCGCATTAGTCAGCCCAAACGGCATGACCGTAAACTCGTAGCTCCCGTGTCCTGTACTGAACGTTATCTTAGGGATATCACTCTCCCTTATCTATTTAGAGTACGCCGTTGACCCTACCAACTGATCACAAAGATCATCGATCCTTGGGCTTGGGTACATGCTCTTTTCCGTCAAGTTGTTGACCTCCCGATAATTAATACGCAGCCTCAACCTTCCATCCTTCTTCTTAATAAAGAGGGTCGGTACGCTCCAAGGCGAAGGACTTGGACGCGCATACCCTTGCTCCAACAACTCTTACAGTTGAACTTTCAGCTCCGCCATTACTTTAGGCGTTAGCCGATACGGGGATCGTGACACAGGCTTTGCACCTGGCACTAGCTCGATCGTACAATCTATCTCCCGCTGAGGCGGGGCTCCAGGAAGATCTGCGGGGAACAGATCAGGGTATTCCAATACCACCGAAATACAATCCAACGCGGGCTTCGGCTTTACAACCTCCACTAGTGTACATAACAGCTCTACACTAGCACAAACCGCCTTCACCACCTGAAGAGCGGCCATCATCGCCTTGCTCGACCTCTTTGAGCTCATAAGGGTCGTCTCACGACTTGCTCCCAAGTTGACTTCCTTGCTACCACAGTCTATGTAGGCTTGCTGCTCCGAGAGCCAGTCCATGCCAAATATAACGCCGAACTCCACCAACGGAAGTAACGACGCTTGTAGATCATACTCCTAATTCCCAAACCACAAACTAAGAGCAACGAATTCTACCCTCGCCGAAAGAGCACCATTGGACTATAACGCATCCAATTTATCTCTTACCATCGAAGGAGGTACTCCAAGGCACAATAAAATTTCTAATAAAGGAACGCGAAGCTCCCTAAACGAACGGTGCTCTCGCAGATAAAGTAAAGTCGCAACAAAGCTTAGCACAGTAGTCCTAAGCTAATATGCATAACAAGTATTTAAAGCAAAACTATCTTTAAACCATACCTGTCGTCACGACAACGTGCTTCCACCAGGGTTTTAGGCACTCACGAGCATAATGCCCCGGCTCGCCACAGCTGAAACATGTGCCCGGGGTATGACCCGTAGTCGCCCAAGAAGTACCAGAAGGAGCTGGACCCGAAGTCCTATGCTTCTTATACCATTTTCGACATGCCGACTTTGAGGTGTTCGGCACTTTGAATGTCGTTTCCTTTACACTGACATCCTTGACTGCTCCTGACATAGGTTTCTTACCCTTCCGAGCACCATTCCAACAGTCTCGGGCAAAGTGCCCTTTCTTTCCACAAGTATAACAAGTGTAAGTAGCTTTACTAGTCGATTTCATAACCCCTTTCTCCAGCATTCTGCTGGATGCAGCCCTTATGGGGTTTGTATAGTTCGATACCATGGTCGCTGACATTGGGAGGGTCTTCTTCAACTCTCCCTCCAATGATCTAGCTGATTCCACCAAGGCTCGGAACCCCAATAACTTTGGTCCTAGTAGTAGAACTCGTAACTCGGCACGCAGGCCATTATAAAATCTATCGATTGTAGTTTGCTCGTTATCCAACTCGAAGCATGGGTAGCGACTTATCAGAAGAAATGCTTGCAAATATTCCTCAACCGTGTGCGCTCCCTGCACTAAATGCATATTCAGCTGCTGCCCCAAAGGTCTACCAAAGGTCATCTGCTGCGTTGCGCCCACCGGCGTTGAAGCCACAGCAGGGGCACAGGGTTGTACATTTCCTCCTAGCTGTGCACCCGTCACAGCGAACACCGCTTCTACAATCCTTCTAACGGTTTCATACGAATGAGGAGGCTCAAACACCTCACTGGGTGCACTATGCTCCTCAGAAACCGGACATTCTGGCTGTCCAGCACCGCTTCTGGTCACCTATAGTGGTACAAAACACCGTCAAGCGACCAAATAAAATTGCGAACAGCAATTATAGGAACACGCAGGTTCCTCAAACACGAGTATTTTCATTCCTAAGTGGACATTCATGGGTTCTTTTACCGTTATAACGATGACGCACACAATGTGCACACCACCCCTTAAAAAGAATTCGTCCACGAATTCAGCTTAAGTACGACCAAAACCAGGAGTCTGATACCAATTTGTAACACCCCCTATCCATCGCATAGTATATAGCAGTAGGTCCGGCCGGGGCCCGACGCCATATACCACAGACAGACCGGGTGGTTACGTATGGAAACCATCCAACCAATCTCAACGTCTTACACAGAGCATTCTAGCGGAAGCAGTTTATAAGAGTTGTAAACAAGAACCCAACATAGGAGCATGAATGTCCACTAATACCAAAAGGAATGTTATACAAAAATACCCAAAACCAGCCTTAAGGCCTTACAAAGTGTTTCACTTGAAAATTACATGTTTTACAAACCACGGCACGCAGGCCGGTCATACATGAATAAAGCAGTAAACACTTCTTCTTGGGCCTTCGAGGGCCAGCTTCGCAAAAAGGGCTTTAGCCCGCTATTGACCGCTTGGTCCAGCTGCACCTGCAAGCAATAAACCACCGCACGGTGGCAAAACAAGGCAACGGTCAGCAATGCTGACCAAATTATAACGATCCCGCCCCCAACTCGGGGCGGCGATGCTCCTTCCCTGCATTTCACTAGCATAAGCGAGCAATGTATATATCCATAGCCATTTCAACACAGACGTTGGCTCGCACGGCCACACGCCCCGTGCACTCAGGGCACATTCTCGGTGAACCGGTCGATGTCACGTCAATTAAAGCCATTAACATTCCGGACTCACCACCGCCACTTAGACGGCCAAACCTATGAGCAATTTGTCTTCTTGGCATGGGTCACGTCAGTTTAAGCCATTGACCGCCGAAGACTCACATCTATGCCAACGGCGAGTGCCACGTAACCTTAGGTCTCTCTAACCCGAACGACATAGAGCGGGTACGGTTCCATCTAACCTGTGCTCACATCGCAACGACAATTTAAGCCATTTGCGCGAGTCAAACTTTCGCCGAGTCTCATTCTACCGTAAGTCACATAACCACGTTATGTTCAAGTTGGCTCTCAGGCCACCAAGTTGGCAAGATCTCGTATCCGCCCAGTTTTCCGGGTGCACCTTTGGGTTAGTCCCCAAGGCTCCCTGCTGCAATCTACCGCGTAGAAAACCCGAAAAACAACCAATAGCACGGAGTCTTCTCCGGCCTTATGCAATGCAACATCACCGATCCAGACCAACATGTCCGGGTAGGCTTCACACATCATGCCTACGTCCGTTCTCGCATACGGACTCTAAACAACGGGGACTTTACATATCTACCCGAAGGAACGCCTCCAACTCTCCGCAAACTCGCGAGAGCGGGCTTCCTATGCTAAGAAAGAGAGCGACTCATGCTCAAGATGAGGATCATTACCCTTGAGTTCCTCTTTGGCACCATCGAAAAGTAATCGGATAGAAATCACCGCACTTGCGTTGCCTCCGTGGATCCGGAGTCGGCTCGCGATTCGGAGCTCCGAAGCTCCTCCAATGGCGGGATCTAGTTCTTCTTCCTCAAATGGCTCTCCTCTTTCTCCAAGGACTTGGTGAGATGATAAGGTATGAAAAGTGAGGTTTTCCAAGTATACATATTCCAAACTTGATAGGTGTACGTAGAGTACTTTGAGTGGAGTCCTTCAACAAAGTATCACTTCCAGAAAAATTTAGTAGAAGCTCGGAAGATTAAACTCAGCTTTTGTCCAGCTGTCGAACATGTGACAGACATTATGTCCAAAAGATTGCCTGCTCAAAAATTATGTAAGTTTAGGGCAAGACTGGTTAAGCCTCCTGATCCAACGTTAAGGGGGAGTGTTGATAGAATTAATGCAGGATACATCTTTGAAGTTGAAAGATGAAGAGATGATCAAAACTTAAGAGGACGACGTGGGGATTAAAAGAAACGAAGAATTGAAGACGCCAAAGCATCCAATGAAACCGTCAAGACACGGAGTAACTGAAAAATTATGTTCTAATGAATGTATGGAATGCATGAGTCCAATTTTGGACTATAAATGTAGGACTGAAATTCTGAAATAGTATGAAAATGAAAGACCTTTTCTAGTATGTTTGCTTCAGTTTTTACTATGACATTATTTTTCTTTTTCACTATCGACCGACAACATAATCTTCCACAAAATTGTCACACACCCTACACCCTACAACTAGGACACATAATTCTGCAACAAGTACTATAACATCAATTAATAATCTTCCACAAAATTTTTGACGCATACTAAACCCTAAACCCTGCAACTAGGGCACCTAATTCTGCAACAATTAAGTACCATAACTGTAATCAATAATCTTCCACAAAATTGTCAAACATCCTAATCCCTAAACCCTACAACTAGGGCACCTAATTCTGCAACAAGTATCATAATTGGAATCTATAATCTTCAACAAAATTGTAACACACCCTATACCCTACAATCAGGACCTCTAATTCTGCAACAAATACTATAACTGCAGTCGATAATCTTCCACAAAATTATCACACGCACGCACGCACGCAGGCGCTCTCTCTCTCAATAAAACATTCCAACAATATAATAATTCTCTGGAAAAAAAGTGGAAGCAGAGTGGTGTGAGACACCTCCTCCATCAACTAACAACGATGTCAACTAAAGATAATAGCCTCAACCAATTTGTTTAACAAGCAAATTATCCGGCTGCGATCACATTTTTAATTATTGAAATAATAATAAACAAACGATTACCAACTTAGACAACGACTCCTAGAATATATGCTTATCTTATGTTGATTTTTAGGGACTGGATTTGAATTAATTATTTAGCTTGAGCTTCTCTTAATTATCAAAAATACTAATTTTTATTCCTATCTTTGGCTTTATTAAGACACGACTAGCAATTTGTTTTTTTTTAATTATATCATATCAAAATCATTTCATTTTCCTCAACATTTAAGCAAGAATATATCAATTGAGTTATATAATTATGGCAATTTTTAAGATGATTGTTATGAGCAAATCAATTTTAGATAAGTGCAAATCAATTTTAAAGGCAAAACAAAAATTTATATATGCAAATCAAATTGTTACGTGCAAACCAATATAAATTTTTCAAATTCATCATATAAATTTTCTTTTAATGATGAGTGCAACTTTTCGACATTTTTTTCTTCGATGGAGAAATACGAAAACAAATGATGAAAATGAGAAATACAAAAAAAAAACGGTTTAAATCTATGCTTGCTTCTGATCAAAGTAGATGAAAATGAGTGAGAATGTCCGACGTAAATAAATTTGGAGCTCCCACAGTAGTCAGAAGCGAGGATGTGTGGTATGTGTCATCGCGTATGACTTGCGGTAGGCGTTGGCGGCGGTGTCGATGGCAGCGGCGGCGTTGGCAGCGGCGAAGTGAGAGGCGTCGGTGGTGGTGGCGGTGGTGGCTGTGGTGGCGGTGTCGTCGCATATGTCTCACTCCTGTCAACAAGATGAGAAAATGGTTTGCCCCTATCAATTTTACCGCAACATTTAAAATAATTGTTTAAGAGTTTTTTTTTAAAAGTCGGTTTGCACACATCCAAAATATGTTTGCCCATAACAATTACCATCTTTAAAGAAAAAACAAAGTGCTAGTAGGCACAGTTTGACATGGTGGTGACGATCATCAACATGAGGTTAAACTGTCATTTGTTAACATTCATGTAAAAAATTTCATCCACTTTTATGTTTAAACGAATGAAGTTTGTCCGGTGGTCCTTAACAAACTGTTGCCTCCATGGCTGCGAGCTCGCCCGCCACGCTCGGCCAATCAGCTGGCCGTGACTCCTCCACTGACGACCGATCGTTGCCAGGTTGGCCGCTCGCTCGTGGTGGGCCTTCACCACCGTCCGATCATCCCAACACGATCACCACCATTCGTTACAAGAACAATTACCCGCGTAACTACCCACTAACCCTCATTGTTAGTGAATATTATTATTTATTTATTTAAGGATTTGCATGTAGTCAAAATAATGGGAAAATATACGCCCGAAACTTTACTGAATGCGGGTTTTAATTAGTAATTTTGGGCAATTACGGTGTGCGGATATACATGTACTCATCTCAACATTCTTCTTTCTTAGGTCGGAGCTCTGCCGCAATCTTCCTACCTGCCTCCTCCACCAGTTGGGCCACCCGGAAATTTGCCTAAGTTCACGACGCTCCTGAGAAAAAGATGTTCTGCTTGCCATTCCGCGAAGCCTCCTATGCACACGACGTTCCTCAAATCACCAGTGACGCATCTCCGCACATCCCGCCACGAAGTTCGTCAGCCAAACAATGTCCGAGAATTCTCGTCCCCATAAGAAAATAGAAAGGGAACAAACTTCGTGTGAGGCGGTCTGTCGCCCACCGAGCATAATACCGTCTCTCATCTCAAAGTTGTAACGAGTAGCGGTCTGTCGCCCTCGATTTTCAAAATACTATGTAAACTGCCTTTAATAGTGAATTTTGACTGACACTGTACTGGTCACGTGCTTTTTTACCTAGTTGAGAGATTTTTTCACGTTAAAATTGCCGTGTATATTTTTGTTTACTCTGTGACTGTTTGCGCGCTCGACCGCTTCACGTGCTAAGTCGGTCTAGTTTAGTCCAATCTATCAGGAGGATTGAATTAGCCACAACACATACGTTCACAACCGTCACCCCCATACCAAATGGGGCCTTAAAATTACAGTAAATTGAAAAAAAAATAACAAAACATAAATATATTTACATTTTAATTTGTTCGGCCTCATAACTTGTAGACAACGCAAGACGGATGGCGATATTACTAATGCTAACACTCCTACCATATTTCTTGTATTTTTTCATAAAAGTTATTAAGCCTCCGTTTGTCACAGCGGTGTGGTCGTAAATGTTTGGGTTAAACCGTCATTTATTAAGGATTAGCATACAAACATCATCTATTTCAACATAAAAGTGGATGATTTTTTTAGATGGGTGTTAGCGAATGACTATTTAACCCGCATATTCATGACCGTCATCACGGTATGTATTGGTTAAAACGTCATTCGTTAAGTATCACCTATCAAATATCATCCGTTTGAATATAAAAGTGGATAAAGTTTCGACGTTAACAAATGATAATTTAACTTCGTGTTATGACCGCGACCACTGTGCCAAACATAGCCTAACTTGGTAAATAGTGTTTGTGAAACACTATTGGTCTTATGTCCAAACATCATCTTCTTCGTTAAATTATTGATATAATTTTTTTATTAAATGTTTTAGATGGGAATACAATACATTTTAATCCATTTTATATAGTATAGAATTATAAGACCTCAAAAAATTAAAATTGATGAGGTCATCGTAACATTTATAGAAAATTGAGGTGCAATTAGCCCACTCCTCATGATCCCCACTAACTTTGTGGGATCATGGGATGCACCAATCACACTACGGGCACCATCCAAGTCACCACCGCGACTGGCCGACCGTGCCAAAGCCGATAAACATAGTTTTTCATGTTAGATCTAGGGTTGGAATTTATATCTCAGGAGTCCCACGAATCGGTGACTGCAAAAAAAAACTTGTTTTCCGGTGCAGCTTGGCTTACGAACACCAGAAATCTGATCGATTTTCTTTCTATACTAATGAAAACAAACACAATTTATTTATTTATTTATTTATATATTATAAAATACGATGGGTTGCCTCCCGCCAAACGCCTCATTTAAAACGTCCCGGCCGGACGTTTTCCTCTCAATTTTTCATCGAAAGTTTATGACCATCGTCTCGCGATGATCATTGTCTCCAAAATATTCCTTAAATCATTGTTCGTTTACTTTGAACTCAGACTCATCCTTCTCATTGTCAATTGTGACTACTCCATACGGGTGCACCTCCTTCACTCGAAATGGTTCAGACCACATAGACTTCAATTTCCCATGGAATAATCTGAGTCTTGAATTATATAAAAGAATAAGTTGTCCTACTTTGAACTCCCGTTTTTTCAACCTAGAGTCATGCCATTTCTTGATTCATTCCTTATAAATCATAGCATTCTCGTATGCATTAAATCTAATCTCCTCCAATTCATTAAGGTAAAGAAGTCTGTTCTTTCCCGCTTCTTGAAGATAGAAATTTAATCTTTCAATTGCTCAGTACGCTCTATGCTCTTGTTTTACGGGAAGATGACGTAACATCCCTAAAACAGCTAGACCCCTAGGAGTGATTTTGTCATGACTAGGTCATGACAAAACCATAAGAAACTCAAAGGACCAAGTGAACAAGTGCCAACGTGAAAATCACCTTGGTCTGCCTATAGCACAGCCTCACCACCAGACTTAGGGTTTGACTTTAGGGCTCCAACTTGACCCCATGACCCTACCACAACACCCTAAACCCCCTCGGGTGGTCCATAAGGTCACTAAGGACCCAATGGGGACAGGCAAAGTGGCCAAGTTGGCTTAAGTCCAACCTAACCTTAAATGGGTCAAACTGGCCTACTTGGGGTCAGTTGACCCTTCCTTAGCCAAGTGGACCACACATATGCTTCCCTAGCCCTAAAGTGAGGTCAATGGGTCACCAAGGACCCATTGGGGTCAACTTAGCCTCACCTTAGCCCTAAAAAGGTCAAGGTGCCCTAACTAAGGGAATTGTCCACTAACATGCCCAATTGACCATACCTAGACCTTCCCAAGCCCTAAAGGAGGCCAATGGGTCACCAAGGACTCATTGGGTTCAACACAAGATGCTAAGTTGATCCAAGTCAACCATATCCCTAAAATGATCAAAGTGACCTAATTAAGGGGCATGTGACCTACAAGTACCAAGACAACCCTACCCAACCATATCTAGACCCTAGGGAAGGCCAATGGGTCACTAATAACCTCCTAGGCTTAGCTAGGTCACCCAATGTGGCCTAGGGTTGAGCTAACCCACCTTTGGGTTAAGTTAACCCAAATGGGCTAACTTAAGCTCAAACCCAAACTCATTTGGGCTAGACTCATGATAATTATTTAGATGAGTTTATGGGGTGTAGCATGACTGAATTACCCCTTTAATTTCGGCCAAGGTGACTAGGAGAGAGAAGAAGCTTCATTTGCCCTTTAATGGAGGAGAGAGAAATTGGAGGAAGACCATTCATGGCCAAGGAAGACCAAGAGCCCCTCCCTCCACCTCCAAGGGGGCTGATTCAACTCCCCATTCAATCTGGGGAAGGTCAGGGGCCATTTTGGTGACTGCTCACAGCCGAAACAGTGAATCCAACCATGGCCAAGCCAAGCTTTCAATGGCCATTAATGGCCATTGATGGTTTGGCCTCTCCCCTCCCCAACTGGTGTTTTAAACACCATCAATGACATGAGAGGAGCCATTCCCACCATTTACCTAAAGATTTCGAGCCACTTGACTGTACTGTTACAGAACTCCGATGACCCCTCCTCCGCAAATGGCAACCCGGCGATCGGCTCGACTCTAGACCACCAATAAGGTCCTCCCTTGCTCCTTCTTATATGGGTAGATCATAGGATTCATTTATATTGAGAATTGGGCTCAATTGAGCCCAATCAAAGCTCTCATTTTCCTAGTTTTTCGGGAAAAACTCAAGTGACGGGATCGCTGGAAACAGCCCCTCCGGCGGCCGCGCCGCCGCCCGGCGATAGCCCCCACCTCAACGACGGTGGTGGCGGCGGCGTCCGGCCAGAGAGGTGGTCGGGTGGCCGAAAACAAGCTTGGAAAGAGGATACAGGTTCGGACAATCCCAGCCCTTGGCTGGAGGAGGAAGATGACCAGGAGATGTTGGATTTGCTTTAAGATTAGTGCTGGCAGATTACTATTATTTCATTTGTCTATTCCTTTTATTTACAGTTTTAGTAGTGTTTGGTTTTAAATATTAAAAATACCTAGGTGTTGTTTCAGAGAAAATGATCAACATATAAATTGTAGACTATGGGTCTACTTTAGTTTAAAATTGATTTCAACTAATTGGGGTAAGTGGTTTGACCACAGCACTCATTTTAGTGGAATCTATACCTAGGGCTAGTCAGAGATTTAAATGTGTACCCTCTCTTCACCACAAGTCCAAATGACTTGAAATTTTGACAGGGAGTCATTATAACCTATACCTAGTGTACAACCCCGTGTCCGGCGAGCAAGGACACCAGGGTCTAGGTGTATCGGGCTGAGGACAATAGGCGAGCTCGGCAGTAAAGGGGCGAGCCCGAGCTCGGCATTCGTTGACCAGAGATCGACGATCGGCGACCCCGAGCCCGGCATTCGCCGAGCGAGGCACAACTCGCGTCCTCGCAGTGGAGCTCGGCAGCAGTAGGCGAGCAGAGCATGCCGAGGTGGTCAAAGCTCCCCAGCTCGCCTGGATGTATGAGGTATTTTTTACTGTTTTGCCCCCACTGGTCTGCCCATAGCCCTTCAAAACAGCGGAGTTTGGCTGTTGGCAGACCCAACCAAGGGTTTCCTGGTAATTTCATGTCAGTTCTTCTGGTTATTGGCAGTCCGAATTTCAAAAGCTATAAATAGGACCCAAGGGGTACCCCAGAAAGCAGGCTCTTCCCTATGCTCTCCTCCCCCAATCTTCAAGTGCTTTATGAGGGTACCTTAGCTCGGCTTCTGGCTAAGGAGGGGAAGCGCTCTGAGATCTTCCGGGTTTGTGGTGGGACCTCCCTGCCGAGCCCTTGGGTATGTTTCTTCTTGCCTTCTTTGTTGTTTTTCTTGCAGGAGCAAAGTAGGCGCAAGACCACCCCTTCCCCAAGGGTCGAACTCCACAGGAGACCGGATTCCGGTTTCAACATTTTGGTGCGGTGAGCGTGGAATCGTGGTCAGCGCAAAAAAGCTTCGGCGAGCTCAATGACGGGAGGACAAGGATCTGACAGGCAGAACTCGCCGCCCCCCCCCCCCCCCCCCGCCTCTCGAAACGGTGGGGATGTTGGAAGACTTCAGGAATGAGGTGCTGGGCCTCGTCAAGTTCGCACTCGGCGTGCGTGCCGAGTGCTCGACTCCGGCAGCCCAGATCGCGGCCGCCCCCTCTTTGGGCGAGGACGCTCCCGGCCGGCGAGCTGGGAAGGAAGTGGCTGAGGAAGGCCGAGGGTACGAGCTCCCAGGGCGCGAGCTCTTCCCCGGCTTTGCAGGCCGAGGCCGGTTCGGCGAGCTGGGCTCGCGAGACTCGCCAGCTCGCCCAGTGGGGGGAGGCAGTCCTTTCAGCGAGCTGGTCTCCTCAGCTCCAGTCCCAGATGGGTTCAGGGAACCCGAGATGTCTTACTATACCGGGAAGGGAGACCCGGTCCAACATGTCCAATGGTTCGAGGATGTGGTCTCCATCCGTCAGATGTCGGACGGATTCAAATGCCTCTTGGATCCCTAGTTGGATTTGAGCTAGGTTCACTAAACTAGGATGTTTGACCCAACATGTATAGCTAGGGTCATGTATGAGTCCTAGAGTATAGGCCATATCCTTAGAGTAAACACTGCATGGACCAGCCATCAACAGACTACAAAATACTCAAGACTTAGAGAAATTTCAAAGACTCGGGAAATGAGTTCGACGTTCGTCGAACTCAGGTCGATGATAGTCGTGCTCAGCTCGACAAACTCACAGAAAATTCTCTGAGTTGAGCTCGACGAACTTGGTTCTCAGGTCGACGATCTATGGACACTATACTTCAATATTCCAAGTCCGGAAGTCCTCTCACTAAACTCTAGTCGACGAAGTTAGAATATCAGCTCGACGAACCTGGATCTTAGGTCGACGATTTCTGGATCATCTACTTCAACATTTTTAAGACCAGAAACACTTAAATGTTCTAAGTCCAGAATCATACATCAGTCGACGAATTCATGTTCTCCGCTCGACGAACTTAGACCACAATCCTAACAAGTTTTATCAAGTAGCAGTTAACAGTTTTCAGCTCAACGAAACTAGTTCTCAGGTCGACGATTTCTGGACACCTTACTTCAACAGTCTTAAGTACAAGAATCATTTCACTGAACTTAAGTCGACGAAGTTAGAATCTCAGCTCGATGATCTTGATGCACAGAATTGGCAAGGTTCCAGCGAAAGCAGTTGTCTGTCCTCAGGTCGACGATCTTGGACCTCAGCTTGACGAACAATAATTATCTGGTCGACGAACTTAACTTCTCAGCTCGACGAACTTTGGACCTAGGTCGACGAATTATGTTCTCCGCTCGACGATTCCTGTGCAGTTCCATACTTGGATATTTTCCTCCCTCTGTCCTTAACTTATTGCAATAATTCCTGAGTAATCAATGCTTAACATTCTCTGAATATTACCGTTAGACGCAGCACTGATTATGGACTTCATCAGGATTATTGCTTGTCATTTTTCAATGCGACAGTTGGGGAAATCAATCAATGCAAATATTCTCCAGGTCATCAGCATTGAATGAAGGAAGAAATTCAAAATTCAAAAGAAAGATTTCATAGAAAATATAAAAAGTATTTTTCCTCTTTCTTACAACATACAGAGTAACCAGCAAAGTAGAGTTAACAGAATCTTCTTCTTTCTTCTCGCCTGAACACAGAGAATAGAATACACAGGGAAATAACACATCAGAGAAATCAGAAGTCCTAGACCAGAGAACGACAAGTTAAAGAAGAAGAAGAACATCAATCAAAAATCAAGAGTCTTCTTCCTTCTTCATCTCAGGATTCTTCAGAGGACAACAAATATTCTATCTGTCAAAGAAGTTCCTGGATACCATCTGTCAAGGCTGAAAACATTGAAGACCTACTCACCCTACAACAAGGCTCAAATCTTCCCTTTATCCTTAATTTATTGTAATAATTCCTGAGTAATCAATACTTCACATTATCTGAATATTACCGTTAGACACAGCAGTGATTATGGACTTCATCAGGATTATTGCTTGCCATTTTTCAATGGGACGGTTGGGGAAATCAATTAATGAAAATATTCTCCAGACCGTTAGCATTGAATGAAGGAAGAAATTCAAAATTCAAAAGGAAGATTTGATGCAAAATATAAAAAAGATTTTTTTTCTTTCTTCCAGAATACAGAGTAACCAGCAAAGCAAAGTGAACAGGATCTTCTTCTTCCTTCTCGGCTGAACACAGAGAATAGAATACACAGGGCAATAACACAGCAAAGAAATCAGAAGCCCTAGACTAGAGAAAGAACAGCAAGCTAAAGAAGAATAAGAAGATCAATCAAAAATCAAGAGTTTTATTCCTTCTTCATCTCATGATTCTTCAGAGGACAACAAATATTTTATCTGTCAAAGAAGTTTCTGGATACCATCTGGTCAAGGCAGAAACAATGAAGACTTACTCACCCTGCAGCAAGGCTCAAATCTTCCTGAATTCAATATCTCAGGGAGAGCTGTTGCTAACATCATATATCCACTAAAGTCTTCTCAGTTGTTTTTTTGAGAAAGAGAAGACATAATCACTCTCTCACCCCCATTGTAAAAAGGGTTCTTTAACTCCTTTCAAAAGTTATTCTTGGTTGCAAGTCTCCTGATCAAAAGACTTGGGTGGTTTTTGAGCACCTGATCAAAAGCTCATTGGTGGCAGTCACCTGATCAAAAACTGAGTGGATTCCTACCAGGGTGGTAGAAGAGTGGATGTACCCAGGTTGGGGAACCATTATAAAATTCTTGTATTGTCTGGTTGCACCTTTCTTTTGTTCTTGTTGTGGCTATGCTTGCTAGGTTGTTGTGTTTGTGATATTTGGTTTTGCTGTGCATGTGATAGTGCTAGATTAGTTTATCTTAGGTCTATTTTTATTTACAACAAAATTTTTTAAGTTTTCAATATACTCTATTCACCCCCTCTAGAGTATTTCAGATCTAACCCTTACTTTCAATTGGTATCAAAGCAAGTTTCCTTTGGTTGTATAAGTTAACCCTTGAACCAAAAGATCCTGTGTTAGATCTGACTTTTACTTCTATTAAGTTTATATTCACAGCATGACACAAAACAAAGACTATGCAAGCACCAGACATCCAGTGTGCAACCTAAATAGGTTTGTCATCTGGAAGGCAATAATCAAATTATATATGAATTCAATTTATGAGGACATCTACAACTCCATTTTGACAGTCCTCCTCAAGCAAATGCATCTACATCTACAGCAACATCAAGTATTCATGCAGTTCCACCACCTGAGTAGACTGAAGCTCAGAAGAAAGCCAGAGTTATTGATGCTAAAGCCATGAACATTCTGGCCCAAATAATGTCTGATGACATTTTCCAGAAAGTGGTTGAATGCACTTCAGCCAAGGCTATCTGGGAATCCCTCAACCAAATGGTGGCTGACTCTGCTGATGAAAGGAAGGACAGAAGATCCAATCGCATATCCCAATATGAGAACTTCAAGAAGGAGGAAGCTAAATCTATTGTAGATATGTACAACAGGCTGAGTTCAATCATCAATGAGCTGAAGTTCTTGGATAAGTACATCACCCTCACTGAGGTGAATGAAAAAAATCCTTATGTGCTTCCCAAGCTCATGGGATTTAAGGATCTGGCCAATCAAGGAGGCCAGAAGCTTAAATGAGATTTCCACTGAATCTCTTTTGGGAAATCTCACGTCATATGAGCTGCTCATTAAATCCAGAGAAGCAGCAGAGCAAAGGACACATCCACCATCCAGAAAAGAGCATAACATGCCATTCAAGGCTGCTGAAGAGACAGAAACTTCAACAGTGAATGAAGAGTTAATGAGTCTGCTTGCCAAAAGATTTTATAAAATGACAAGGAAAGATTTCAGAAGAAAGTCATCCAGGCAGGATGATAAGCCAAGGTATGACAAAACCCCTACTAAATAAGTGGTTT
Organism: Platanthera guangdongensis; assembly: GCA_039583875.1. Classification (NCBI taxonomy): domain Eukaryota; kingdom Viridiplantae; phylum Streptophyta; class Magnoliopsida; order Asparagales; family Orchidaceae; genus Platanthera; species Platanthera guangdongensis. The sequence goes on from CM077165.1 coordinate 143,708,089, forward strand.
GTTTTGGCTGCAGGAAACCTAGACATTTCATCTCAGAGTGCCCAGAAAATCAAAAGAGAGAAAGGAGAAGAGAAAAGAATTCTAGAAGACAACAAAGCTCAAGGCCTTCCTCCAGCAAATATAAAAAGAAGGAGAAAGGCTTTGTAGCTGAATCCTGTAGTGAAAATGAAGATGAATCCACATCTTCCATCTCCAGTGAAGAAGAAGAAGAGGCAAGGGCCAAGGAAGTCTGCCTCATGGTCATTAATGCCTCAAGAAGTCAATCAGATGAAGAGGAAGAATCTGAAAATGAAGAAGCTTCAGAAACAGAAGCTGATCAGGTACTTTTATCTTTTGTCTATAACTCTGATGCTTTCAAATTTGAATTTAAAACCATGTGTATTGATTTAATAAACTCTAAAAAGGAAATTAAAACACTTAGGGAAAGACTAGCTAATCAAGAAGATATGATTTCTGAAAACACTAGGTTAAAGGATAAACTGAATCTAGCTAATGAACAAATTAACTCCTTAAAAACAGAGCTATGTGAGGCCAAACAACTTGAGGAATCTCTCAATTGGAGAAGCCTTAAGCTGATGGACATCACAAGCACAGTCAGTGCTGGACTGAATGGCAAACTAGGCTTGGGTGCATCATCAAGTTTATCCCCCATTCTTAAGAAGAACATATTATCAACCCCCATTAAATTTGTGTCAGCTAAGAATAAAGAAGTAATGAACAATAATCAAACTGAAATCACACATAAAAACAACAATAATCAAAATCAGAAAACCTTAGACAAAAACAAAGTTTAGCAGATTTCGCCAAACTCAGATCGACGAAATGTGGCCAGTTCGTCGAACTCAAGTCGACGAACGCTGAACGCAAATCTATATAATAATCATTTGTCTTACTATGATCGACGAACTGTGTGTGGTTTGTCGAGCATAGGTCGACGAACTTGGGGTATAGAAAATGACTATGTTCATTCTCTGAGCAGAGATTGACGATCTCATCCCGTTTCGTCGAACTCTGGTCGACGAACTTACAACTATTCGTCGAACCCAGTCAGATTTAGTAAAAATCATAATTATGATAACAACTCTAATAAATCTAGGAAACCATTTAACCCACTTGATAATTGGATAATTCCACCTAGAAGATATTACCCATTAGGATATAAATCACAACCAGAATTTTCTATGATTTCAAGTTTTTCCTATCAGCAAAACAAAGGACCCAAGGTAACTTGGGTCAAGAATAATTAATTATTTTCTCTGCAGGTGAAGAGCTGTCCAGTTGTTAATCAACTATGGTATCTGTACAGTGGATGCTCCAAGCACATGACTGGCAGCAAGGACAACTTGCACAATTACAAGTCCAAGCTGGGACCAAAGGTAATCTTTGGTGATTCAAAGTGTGGTCAGTCTGAAGGCTATGGAGAAGTAAGGATTGGAGCCGTCACATTCAAGAAGGTGACTTATGTAAAAGGACTCAAGCATAACCTCATCTCTATCAGTCAATTATGTGATGAAGGTTATCAGGTACACTTTAACTCTACATCCTGTATTATTTCTAATAAAGAAAAGCAAAAAAGTTTTAATTGGAAATAGACAAGGAAACATATACTTAGTTGATTTTCTTTCTGCCAATTCAGATATTTGTCTGCTTAATATTGTTTGCAATCAAAATGAATTATGACATAAAAGACTAGGACATGTAAACATGAAAAATATTACTAGCTATCTAAAGACAGCCTTGTACGAGGCTTACCTTCTAGTCCCTACAAGAAGGAAGGCCTTTGCAAGACTTGTCAACTAGGCAAGTAAACTAAATCTAGTTTTAAATCAGTTAATAAAAGTGATTCACATAGGATTTTGTACTTGCTACACATGGACCTATTTGGACCTATTGCTGTACAAAGCCTAGGAGGGAAATCTTATACTCTAGTCATTGTAGATGACTTCTCAAGATTCACTTGGGTGTTCTTTCTGAGATATAAGTCAGATATCTTTAGAGTTCTTACAGATTTTCTCAAGACCATACAGATTGAGTACTCTACTCATGTTGCATTGATCAGAAGTGATCATGGTACAAAGTTTGAGTCTCTTCATATGCATGAGTTCTGTGAGAAGGATGGTATCAGGCACTGCTTCTCAGCTCCTAGAACTCCCCAACAAAATGGGGTAGCTGAAAGGAAGAATAGAACCTTGATTGAAGCTACAGGCACATTACTTGCAGATGCTTATATACCACTATCCTTTTGGGTAGAGGCTGTAAGCACATCAAATTATGTACTGAATATAAGTTTGATACATAAACTTAAGAATATGACTCCCTATGAATTACTTAAAGGGAAGAAACCTAAAATCACCTACTTTAAAGTATTAGGATGTGTATGCTATATACATAATAATAACAAGAAATACATTAGAAAGTTTGAAGCTAAGGCTGAAGAGAAAACTTTTCTAGGATATTCCCAAGTAAGCAAAGCTTATAGGGTGTTTAACAAATCTACTTTAAAAATTGAAGAATCAATTCATGTTACCTTTGATGAAACTAACATGTCTTATAAGGAGAAAGAGATTTCTACCAGTAACACTTTGCAGGTACCTCACTTGTATGAGAAAATGTGTGAATCCACAAGAAGTAAACCTTCCACAAGAAGTTATAGCACCCTCTCCTCCACAAGTTGTTGAAGACAGTGAAGATGAATCTTTGGAAAAGGCTGAACCTCATTCAACAGCAAATATAATTCCACAAGAGGAATTAAATCCAAATGCTATTGCTAAATCAAATCCACCCACTGATCTTGTCACACTAAGGGATCACCCTAGATACCAAGTGATTGGAGGCATAACAGTAGGTGTACAGACAAGACATCAACTCAACCAAGATGTGATGCATGCATGTTTTCTCTCTCAAGTTGAGTCTCAATCCATAAAAGATGCTGAGCAAGATTCCCACTGGATCATTGCAATGCAAGAGGAACTCAACCAGTTTAAGAGATGTAGAGTTTGGGATTTGGTTCCAAGACCCAAAGACTACCCAGTCATTGGAACCAAATAGGTATATAGAAACAAGCTTTATGCACATGGTGCGATTGTGAGGAACAAAGCTAGGCTTGTTGCTCAATGTTATAGGCAAGAAGAAGGCATAGACTATAATCAAACCTTTGCACCGGTTGCAAGGTTAGAAGAAATTAGAATTTTTCTTGCCTATGCTGCCTACAAGAAGTTTAAGGTCTACCAGATGGATGTGAAAAGTGTCTTTCTAAATGGAGTAATAAAATAAGAGATTTATGTTGAACAACCTCCAAGTTTTATCTCTCCAACCCATCTTCTTATGTATTTAGATTGCATAAACCCCATATGGTCTAAAGCAAACTCTAAGAGCTTGGTATGATACCTTAGCTAGCTTTTTGATAGAGCATGAATTCACTAGAGGCATAGTAGATAAAACATTATTCACTTGGCACCGTAAGAATAAAATCTTGTTAGTACAAATCTATGTGGGTGATATCATATTTGGGTCTACTGATTCTAAACTATGCAAGAGGTTTTCTGACCTCATGCATTCTAAGTTTGAGATGAGTAGCATGGGTGAGCTCTCCTACTTCCTTTGTCTCCAAGTGAAGTAGCTACCTAATGGCATCTTCATCTCCCAGGCTAAATATACTAAAGAGCTTCTTAAAAAGTTTGGGATGGTTGATGCCTTAGTAAAGAAAACACCTATGGCTACTAATGTTGTAATAGATTCTGATCCACATGGGAAACCTGTTGACCAAAAGTTATATAGGGGTATTGTTGGGTCACTATTATATCTTACAGCTAACAGACCTAATATAATGTTTGTCATATGTTCTTTGTGCTAGGTTCAAGTGAACCCTAAAGAATATCACCTAGTTTTTCTTAAAAACAATTTTGAGATTATATAAAGAGTTGTCCTAGTCTAGGCCTTTGGTTCCTACTGAGTCAGAATTTGATTT